>QGMK01000401.1:0-25946 GCA_007825345.1 Lachnellula suecica
ACCAGCCATCGACGTCATACGCCCTTCCCCAACCCTCCCAGCATTATCCCCAAACACGCGGGATAGTTCTCCGACTTCCCCAAGTATTCCCCCAAAGCCGCAAGTGGCCGTAGAAAAACCAATCCACTTCCAGCCACCCAGTGCGCCTTCGCCGTCTCGCAGTAGACGAAAAAGAGCGACACCAAATATTAACACAAAACTGTGACTCAGGGCATTTTTAAATGTTCGAACGCGTGTGAGACATTAAAAATGCGTCTTTCTCGAACGGTTTGCCTTAGAATAAATCTTTTTATGTTTGCTCTTGATAGCAGGCTAGATAAAAGCGCAAGAGAAAGAGTATGTATTCAAGTACTATTTAGGTGTCGCTTTTATGTCTACCGCGAGACCGGGTGCTTGAAAACGATCTGGTGAGTGCTGGAGATGGCCGTCTGAGAGATTCGTACCCTTCGAAAGTAAGAGCTTGAGGTCTTGTTCAGCATACCCCTTGCCTCTAACCTTACCTCTACAATATCGCAAAATCAATGCGCGTGGACCGTTTTTGGTACATTAAAAATGTTCTACTGCTTGTGGCACATTCAAAACACTTTCAAATCGGCAATCCTGAGGCAAAAAGAATAAATAGAAAAGTCAAAGCTTAGGCAATCTAAACTCTGGACAATGCCGCGTGGTCTTGCAATGAGCCTGGAATTTTCTGCTGCGTACCGTCAGATGTTCCGGGTTGCTACTGTTTTCACTTTCACTTCCATTTTCATCCACCCGTCTTTCTACCACCGCTTCCACTTTCTCCAGGCAGTTCAAAAATAGAGAAAATGGCAGAAAAACGCGTCAAATACCAATGTAGCACCCATCGATATTTTGAACCAAGATGTGCAAAGGGAATGATAGGGGCTGTTGTGCCGAGAGAACTTGTGTTGTGTTGATCCGTGATGGGTTGGATGTGGAGTGGAAGTGGAGGTGGAGGTGCTGTGAAGGCAATGTATGTTTCGTGCGAACAGTGGCGTGTGATCGTTTAAATGGAGGTGCTTTTTGTGGTATGCGGGTAAGATTTAGAGAGCTGATGGTGTGAGTATAGGGTGGGGAAGTACAAGGCTGGTAGGTTGAGGAAGGTGTGACACTCCTGAAGTGATGATTTTGTAGTGATTGAATTGTTCATTAGCAATCTTCTATCAACGAGTGGTTTTTAATTGTCGAGCATTGTCAAAAAGAAGGTGTTGGGTTCCCAAAATCCTCACCTCACCACCCTCCACTCAACGTACCTCTCCAACCCCAGATGCGCACTGGCATGCAAAAGCTCAAACTCTTTCTTTGAAGCATTCTCCCCCAGCCTCAGCGGCCACTCGCGCACCACCGTATTGCTCTTCTTCATTTCCATCCCCAGCATCGTACCCTGTTCTTTCCACTGCCACTTCTCCAAAAAGCGCTGAAATAGTTTGTCGAAGTCCCGGAACATTACTCGCGCATCCATGAACGCTAGGAGTTCGGCGTAGAACGCGTACTCGTGTCTTCGTAGCAGCAGTTGCTGGTTCATGGTCAGATAGCGCTCGAGCTTGCTCTTTTCGGATGTAATGTCGGCAAATTGATCGGCGACGGTAGAAATTTCATCAATGGCGTTCAAGAAGAGGGCTATCAGTGTGGCGTGCGGGTTCTGGGTGGGCAATTTGAGGAGGGGGGAGAATGTTGTTAGGGTTGCGTTGGGGCCGAGGTAACAGTTATCTGTTATATTGGAAACCTGTTTTATGTCAGTCAAATGGTCCTGGATGTTGCCTCCTGAAAATGTTGGAAAGTGGATGGCACTTACCTCAATCCTATCAAACGAATGCTGGCCCATGCCGCATTGTTTGAGGGTCATTGGAAGCCCCAATGCATCGGTGCAGAATAGCTGAAACCCGACATCAAGGTTCTCAATTCGTTGGTGGAATCGGTGAAGAATTTCTTGCACGTGAAGATAAAGAGAGCCATAGAGGTCGTTTCTCGCGGGTGGTGCTTTGAGAATCATCTCTTCCATGGCCCAGCCGTCGAGAGGATCTGCGGAGTCCTTCATAGGCCAAAAGTCTTTGTTTCGGTAGATTGTTCTTCAAACCTGATGTTAATGAGGATACATTGGAAAATCTGGAACACTCACGGATTAGGGATGTCGAACTCTGCCCGTGATGAGCCGAAAGGCATCAGAATCCCATCCTCTCTGAATCTAGTCATACACACTCGCCAACTAGGGGGCCGTGTGTACATTGCTCGCTCCATGTAGTCTAGTCTCACTGGTGCTAACATCGTCGCCCTCCGGGTTTGCTGAGCCTGGGCTGCAGATAAGCCAGGTGGGACTTCTAGATAGGACGGCAGATTGTCCCACTGCTCTTTGCGTAGGACCACGCGCAAAGAACGGGTGCCGTATTCCCACTTCTTCGATTGCAGGGATTTCAGAGGCTTGGCTTGAATCTTAATACAAGTTTCCTGGAGTAAGGGGAGGATGTTGTCTCGCAGTGACAGGTACATTTGCTCGGGAATCAGTGCCGAGTACCATAGATGCAAAACAATGGGTACTGCCTCCTGAGCTTTAAAGTGAAGGAGAACAAGGAGCATAATGACATTCCGTGCGACAATATCCAAGTCCCTATCGTTGACCATGATATCACAGTGTCCAGTGAAGGGTGTAGGTAGCTCTGCCAAAGTCTTCACAATGTTTCTTATGTCTCCCGAAGCTTGACGTGTCCAATTAGCGTGTTGTAACAAAATAAAAGGGTAAACGAAGAGCTTACCTGCAAACAGAAGTCGTAGAACATCGGGAAGTTGTGCGCCTTCATTTTGTTGGCACTTGAGTACATCCAAAGCTGGCATATTTCCCCATAAATACTTCCTCGCGCCGTATGTGGATGGGAGAGCTAATGAGGCTCCACCCCCTGCGACGAAAGCTGGCTTCCTCTTCTCGAGTTCCCACTGCGGTTTCCATGACACTTTGATGAGGTCTGACTTGCAGTCGAGTTTATGAAGAGGCCAGTGAGCGCGCTGACAATATTTACTGCAATACTAACGGTGCTGTCATTTCAGCGAAGCTCATTCCTCGCAGCTTTGAAAGCTATGTTTAGTTGTAGAAGAAGTACCGACCTGCACAAGGAAACAGCTTGAGCATGCATTCGAAGCACGATTTGGGCATTCTGACTGTTTGCCTTCGATGTCGTGCTGAATATTGGCACAGGGGATCTGAATTGCGAAGTCCATGTTGACCGTCGTCGTTCGATACCTAGAGGTGAAGCCGCCAAGTTGCGTTCTTCAGTTTCCACATTTGCCTTTTCGAACTTGAAATCTCAAAGAGAAAAGAGGTCTTGTTCCAGAGGGGTGCTGCATGTTATATTGAGCAGGCCGTGTTTGTTTGACACTAATGTAACTTCCCAAAAAGATGGGTCTTGGTTACACCAATTGCAAATGTTTGCGGCCTTCCACCACCTGCTCATCGGCGGCCCAAGTTGCTTGGGGGTCATGAAGCTTTGGACCTGAAGAGAATCAGCGGGAAAAGACTATAGATTGAGTTTGAGTTGTCTACTTACTTGGCAAGAGGTGGCAACAGCGCGTGAAATACCAGTAACAGCGTACGTAGGGAGTAATTCTGGGTACGCACACCGTGGGATGCTTTTGTGGAGCTCAGTATTTCTTTCTTTTGACGCGCTCCCTGGTATACCGATAGACATTACTGACAATTACTCTCCGTGCTTGCGCTTTGCGATGATCATAGCTCTTCATTCTTCCGGGGGTTTTCCCAACATCCCTCTGGATTAACGTCCTCTTTTTAACCCCTCTGGATCTTTTTACCTGTGAAGTTATCAATTTGGTGGATTAAGAGGGAGCCTAGGGGCCACTAGGGAAAGAAAAGCCGGTACAGTTGCCTAGGAAAGAGGAAGGGGGGCCTATTCGCTACAATGGCCTGTATTTGCTTCAGATGGAGATAGTGCGCAGCAGCTACCCGTCGCCGAGCAAACGAGGCTCATAACAGCGAATAGAATAAAAGTCTTGGATTTTCGAGACTGAAGTGGCATAGACATGGTCTTGCTGAAGAGTTGAGGACCACTCTTTTGCAGCAACTATCCTGGTCGACTGTTTGCGAAGTAGTCGGTAACCCACCCCATCATCTACCAGAGACTGAAATATTCTGCTCTGCGCGAGACTTAACGTTAAACGATGTGTCTTCTTTGTTGCAGTCACTCTGCTCATGAGGAGCAATATCTGAGAGGTACGCGAGAGTTGCTGGCTCTTTTGTTTCGTGACAGTTGTCGCTAAGATTCCTTGTCTCGACCTTGCTCTGAGGAAGGTGCTATATTCAAACAATTCAATTGCTGGCGGGGGAAGCGACGACGGCGAGGCTGGTGAGGCTAGCAAATTTGGCAAATTTGTCATTACTGAAGCAACCAGATTAACGATCGCAACTAACTCTGGACTTTTTTGCATCATAATTTTGACGTGGTAATGAGTGATCGCTCTTGCAGAATGTCTGGTCGCGTTGCGGTCCACAGCCCCAACAGCTCGGCGGCAACCCAAACATGACCTCAGGCTTTCCAACCTCACCAACAAATATTATGCATACACGAAAAAAATTGGCACATCGACTCTCGTTGCAGAACTATGAATCAATGCCAGCCAATTGTTTCGACACCTTCTATTCTGCGGCGATTTTGCGCACACTCCTCGCCCGCATATGCATCTTGGCTATTCCAAAAGCAAAGACCGCCTAATCGGCCAGTGTGATAGCCTTGCGAGACCGCCTCATAGATTTGTGTATGTGTGATTGTTCAACATGACCGCCAGTGAGAAGTGTTGAGTATTCCCAGATCGAGTGGCGGACATCTCGAAGTCGAAGCTGCTAGAATGTAACGACGTGCTTAAATGTTTCCTTGCCCGCTGTAGTATCCATGATATCGGCTCTCACTTTTTCAAGGCAGTCATTGAGTTATGGCCATTATGAATGAAGCTTCAGGCTCAGCCTCAATAAAATATGGAACAGAATCACCAAATTCTCCCCCAATAAATTGTTACGCCTCCGAACTCGAAGCTTGCGAGTCCTCCCTCCACCACCAGTCAGATCTCGTAAGCGCCAAGGCCTCCTTACACGACCTCAGGACTTCCTGTCCACATGACAATTGTGGATGTGCGACTAATGGAACGGAAAAGGTGGAAGAGCACCTGACAACCCAACACGGCCACTTGAGTAAGTTGCAGCTCCACAATACCTTCCAGCCTCTGCTAACAACATGCTTCGGACCAAGATACCCAATGCAGTCCGTGCTCAAGCGGTCCACAACTAGAGACACCATCGACCTTCGCCGTTTTGGGTCTCGGGAATCAATTTGAGGGCCTCTCATTGTATGACGAGGGACTTTCTTTTGAAAAACCTAGCAATGATTCAGCCTTTTTTAAGGGTGATCACTGGAACGTCCCTTCTCAAGGCGCATGCAATATGGATCTTGGACCACAAGATGACCTTTGCTGGACGGACGACATCATGCTCAGCGACGGCACTTGGCACTCTACTTGAGATTTCGAAATTGTCCTGTGTAGCTTTATCGGTTTCAGGATGATTGGGAGGTTGATAGCAGAACTACTGCTGGAGTTTCTAACTTCTGAGAAGTAAAAGTGATTGCTCATAGGTGACACTGTGTCTGAACCAGAAAAGCTGTAAAAAGTCCAATGAGAAGTTGTGCACTATTTCAACTCTATCCATTTTGCACTTGCAACATTTCTTCAACCTCACGAACCCATTGAAAACAAGACCCTCGCAAATCATGGAATCTAGAAAGTATTAGTATGCTACAAACCACTTCGTTCATATTCACATATTCTTCAGAATCCTCTTTACCCCAACGAACTGCCCAAAAGGCCACATCCCATACCCAATCTCCACCACCGCCCTAACAAACTCAAAACCCCTCGCCGTATCTGGAATAGGATACCTAATCTGCGCCGGAATAGCAGTGCTAATCCCCGCCCAGCCCCATCGATCCTCACAAACCGCTTTGATATTACACAAACCCCTGAGGCCTTCTTCACCGGCAAAACGGCCGTATCCGCTTCCACCCTGTCCTCCGAATGGCAATTGCACAGCGTAGAAAGCTGCAAAATCGTTGATGGCAACCATGCCTGTCTTCAAATTCCGGACCACAGCTGCCATGTGGTAGTCGCGTGCGCCGAAGACTGATGCTCCAAGACCAAAGTTCGGTGCATTCGCAATCCCGCAGGCGTCTTCTGGATTCTTAGCTCGCATGAGGACGCAAATTGGTCCAAAGCATTCCTCGTTCGCAATAGCCATTTCTCGAGTTACATCGGCGAGGAGTGTAGGCTGGAAATAATGGCCAGAGTGATGAACTGGGTGGTGAAACCTGGAACCGCCGACGAGAAGACGTGCTCCACCATTGACGGCTTCTTGAATCAGGTTTTCGAGTCGGTCGAATGAGGCATCCGAGATCATTGCTCCCATATCAACTTGCGCGTCTTTGGGTGCGTCCAAGGATGATCCTACTCTGATAGCTCGAATTCGTGGTTCTAGAGCGAGAACGAGTTTGTCGTAGACCTTGTGACAGGCTACAATTCGCTCAATACCGATGCAGTTTTGACCAGCTGCCTGGAATGTTCCTCGGAGGAGAATTTCAATGATCCGCGGGAGGTCATTTACAGCTGTATCGAGAATAATAGCAGCATCCTTTCCACCTAGCTCTGCGACCACAGGAGTCAAAGACTTTGCAGCTGACGCAGCGACGAATTTGGCGACAGGGCGACTTCCGATGAATGTAATATGGGAGATAGAAGGGTGAGATGTGAGGAAATTTGCTGTTTGAGGCCAAGTTGTGATGGTTTGAACAAGATATGAATCGTGACCACAGACCTGGAGAGCCGCTCTAACAATTAGAGTGAAATAACTGGCACTCCAAGCAGTATTCTCCGATGCCTTGACCACAATAGCATTCCCAGAAAATATGGCTGAGATCATAGGACCAATCAGGTTATGGAATGGGTAATTCCAAGAAACCAACGCAGCAACAACGCCTAAAGGTTCGTACTGAACGGTGTTCTTCTTGTAGGCCATGAGAAGATTTGTCGGTCTCCTCGAGGGCCGTAAAGCTTTCTCCCCATGTAGTATCGTCCACCGCAGCTTCTCCACCGTAACCAAAATCTCCCCCAGTGTAGCATCAATCATGGTCTTCCCCGAATCCATACAAGCAACCCTGCAAATCTCTTCCGTATTATCCATAATGAACGCTTGTATACATCTCAGCACCTGTCTTCTCTGCGAAAACGTCGTACTCGCCCATCTCTCCTGCGCTACCTGTGCCTTCTCAATCGCGCGGTCGATGCCTTCAGGCGTAGAGGGGTTTACGAAACCAAGGAATTCTCCAGTCGCGGGGGCGTAACATTGGATCGCGGTTGTGCCAGGCGATTTGATTGACGGTCTCTCCAGAATCCTCGAATCCTCCGGCGGTACAGGAACTGCGATTGTGTATTTTATGATGGGTTCCTTGTATATCCATTCCTTCAGCAAAATAATGCCCCAGATTATAATCATTACGAAGATGGTCGAGCCAATCGCTGTGCCGTAGAGAAGTTTTTCGCTGCGAAGAATTAGCAATAGACTTTTAACAAGAGCAATTGGAACCTCACACTTCGCCTTGGTTCCACCCAGCCAGGAACCCATCCTGTTGTACCTGTGGCTCTGCCATCGCGCCCTTCAATGCGCTTCACAGCCTGATTTCTGCCGTGCTCGTAGATTGGAGCGCCCCAGTTGCCAATTATTCGTGGCTAACGCAAACCCACAAATTCAAGAAAACATAACACAGAAAATCTCGGACGTGCGAAAGAACCAGAAGTTGTAAAAGCGGAAGAAGCTGTGGCCGGAGAAAAAGAGTGGCAGCAGGAGGTTGATAATTTCGAGATTCTGGGGGAAGTAGCATCCCTGCTAGCGTGGTTTACCCCTTTTCAGGCTGAATAGCCTTGCGGTCCGCGGCGCCGATTGGTGGAGGATCAAAAGGTGGGGGGGATTACTGGTTGTTTTTTATCTCGCAGAGAAGATCTCAGAGGACGATTACGAGCATTGAGACATATCTACGCTTTGAAAAATCGGGCTTTTGGTAAGAGAGAAAGCCCCGCGTTTGAAAATTTGTGATGCAACACTTCTCATGTTTATGTACTCCAACTTCTTGACATTAATTATACAGTAATCGAACACTAGAGGAGGAAGACTCCAAGGTAAGATTTTCTGGGTATTTTCAAGCCAAACTCCATCCCAGCCGCGTCCTAATGCTGATGCTTTCGCCCTCCCCCTCAAAGCCATCTACCCATCATACTCTGAAACTTCTTCATCCATTTCGCTCTCACTTGACTCATCCTTGATTGGCGATTTCTTACCCCTAGCCGCTCTCTTGGGCCTTGAAGTGAGCACTCTCTCCTCTTTTATTTCGGGCTTCGCCCTCGTAGTCTTTGCAACCTTTGCCTTTCCTCTCGCACTCTTAGATGGCTTGACATCACTATCCCCTGAATCCTCCGCATCGCCCTCGGAGATCTCACTATCTTCAAGCTTCCGTTTCTTTCGTGGCTTCCTCGTCAGGTCTCGGTTGACCAAATGCTCAATTGGGCAAGCCTTGGATGCCTTCCAGTCCGCTGAGCCAGGATTCGTGTTCGCTCGGCACTTGTAACAAGCCTTCCCATGTTTGATGAACAGCACATGTAGCCCGTACTTGAGATCAGCTGGAATTCGCAAGTCGCAGTGATTGAAAGTTTGGTCCGCGGTGGCGTTTGGTGGCACCCAACCAAGCCACTTGCAGTGTCGGTGAACATGAGTATCAACAGCGAAACTCGGACGTTGCATGTTGAATAGGAGGCCACAGGAGGCTGTCTTCATTCCGATACCGGGGAGCTTTATCAGTTCATCGAGGACATCGCTGTCTTTCTTTATCTCGAAGATCCAGTCCATCGTCAAGGGATTTTCTTTGATCCTGGCGATCTCTGCATCTTTTTGGACTGGAGTAAGATGGCTGGTAGCGAGGACGTCAGCTGGCTTTCCCGTGGCCTTTTCTTCCAGAAGCGCGTCTCGGCGCTCGATATTCTGGTCGCGGACAATATTGAGGATCTCCTTTATACGCTTTCCCTTGATAACGGAAAGCCCCCCTCTGTGAATGGCCTTCGTGATGTCTTCAGCCTTGGCTCGACTAGCAGCATGCCAGTCTGGGCTGCCATTTACCGCACCAAACGCTGCCAACAATCCTTTGAGAGCCATGCCACTGTTTTTGCCCGAAGTGTTTGCACTCAGAACAGTTCGTAAAAGAGCATCCAGTAAGTCAGGTACTTCGCCACATCCTGATTGGGTGACTGAGGGTGGCGGGACTTTGGTGGGGGCTTTGCTTTCGCCGTGCTCTTTCGCTAGGAGCCGGTAGACTTCCTGGGCGGCTTCTGGGGTTGGTAATGGGTGATTTGGAAATAGTGACTTCTCGTAGTCGAGTTTGTATTTATGTGCCTTTTTCTTAAGCGCAACGACAGGGGTAGCTTCAGGGGTTGTAGACGGCTCCTCAACTTCTGGAGGCTGTGGTGAAGATTTCTCGGTAGAATTCTTTGTGTTTGATTTCGATTCTTGTGTAGCTGCAGATTTTGCAATTGCCCCCATGTTGTGAGGTAACTCGTCCCTAGACCCAGGCTCAGATTTAATAGCTTTGTTCTTCCTTGGCGCCATGTTGCTGAATGCCGGAGCGAACTGGTAGTATAGATTGGAACGTCTTACGATACTCCGGCTGGCATTTCTACCAGTTACCAGTACTGACGTAAATTGTGAAGAGAACCCTTTGGCGATCATACGTTGATGGTTAAGAATGAGGGCGTTTTCTTTGGTCGTCGAGTGGTGAGGTAACCAATGAGGGCCCGTGCACAAGGCTTCGAATACCTACTACCCATTAGGTTAATCTGGTGTTCTTAAAAACAATCTATGCTGCGGAATATAGAAGCCTATTGTATGGCCAACACAAATCGTTCGTATTGAAGTGTTGATATTCGATGCGACTTCACGAAGCTTGGGCTGAATACCGAAAATTCTGAGACATCTATCACCAGATATTGCCAGAAGTTGCGATTCCTCTCACCGGGTTTAGAAAGGATATGCGACGATATGAATGCTGCTTCAAAAGTCACACAAAAAAGACCTTGTCCACGAATAGAATTCGGTCTAGCAGTTACAAGTATGCACTTTCCATGTCCAGAGATAGCCATTGCGAAAATGTATCCCACGTATTCAACGCCTCAATGATATAGCCCACCAATTTACGCCCTACCCAAAACCTTCATATCCCAATGCGTATGTACCTATTTACTCATAACCCCTCTGGGGCTCGTTCGCAAAGTTATGCAAACTATAGCATGTCAGCTGAATTCCTCAATTGTGAGAAAATAACATACCTAATATCGTGGCGATCTCTAACAGGTGGTGTGTTTGAATCATCTCTTTCTCTCTTGCGCCGAGCGTGACCATTGGCGTCTCCGTTGAGACCCAAGCCATTAGGTGCATTCTTGCTTTCTGGGACTACTCGGCCTTTTTCGTCGACTGTTGCACCATTTGTGATCAGCTCAAGCTCCTCCTCTCCAGCAACGCCATGTAAAACGGCTTCTTTAGCATTCTCTAAAGTCTTCAGCTTCTTGCTCTCGCCTCGAAGCTTTTCGAGATGCTCAAAGTAACCGATCGACACCGGAGTAACGTATTTTCCACAAAAGACTCCAACCTCAAATGTCTGAGTAGGGCCTCGAGGTGAGAGCTCAGCACAGGCTGCCTTCAAATCATCGAGAGACTGGTAGATGACTTCTTCAGCGCCGATGTGCTTGGCAATCTCAAAACGGTCCCGGTTGTGTGCAACCAGCTCTTGAGGTGAAGCAAGATCGATGCCATAGATATGAGCATGTGTGATGGGGGGAGCGCTGGAAGCAAATATGACCTTCTTGGCTCCGGCTTCTCTGGCCATGAGAACGATCTCTCGACTAGTAGTACCACGAACAATGCTGTCATCAACAAGGAGAACAGTCCGGCCAGCAAACTCGGATGTGATGGCGCTCAACTTTCTGCGTACGGACTTTTGGCGGGCACCCTGACCAGGCATGATGAAGGTCCTAAAAACGTAACGATTCTTAACGAAACCCTGACAGTAAGGAATATTGAGTCGTTCTGACAGACTAGCTGCAGATGTGTTTGAAGTCTCAGGAATCGGAATTACAGCATCGATTTCTTTGATAGCATCCGCACCGAGGGTTTGGAGAAGTCGATCGGCGAGTTTGTAGCCCATGTTCTGCCTGCTTCGATGGACACTGATGCCATCAATGATTGTATCAGGTCGCGCAAAATAAACATATTCAAAAATATCTGGGGAATACGCAAGCTGAGGAACGACTTGACGGAAGACCGGCTGTGATCCTTTGCGGATGATGACTGCTTGTCCAGGAAGGATATCGACAATGTTTTCAAAGCCAAGCTGACGTAGAGCGATTGATTCAGAAGCCATCATGTAGTCCATTCCACCTTCGACAGTATCAGACGGGCGCTCTCCGAGGACGAGGGGGCGGATCCCATAGGGATCGCGGAAGCCAAGGATGCAAAAGGCAGCAATCATTGCTGTGCAAGCCCAGCCACCCACACATCGTCCATACATACGCTCCAAGCTATTGAAAATATCCTCCTCGTTCACACGGGCTTTTCCAGTCTCGTTCAATTCGTTGGCAAATATGTTCAACATCAGCTCGCTGTCACTGTCTAGAATGAAGGTTAGCTTCTGTTAAGTGGGGTTGTTCGAGGACTGTATATCAATAGTCCAAAGACGTGATGCAGCCTCTGAGGAACGTACCTGTATTAATATGCCTATGCGCCTCCTTATCAAGATAGGTTCGAAGCTCCTCGGCATTGATCAAGTTGCCATTGTGAGCGAAAACAATTCCATGGGGACTGTTCACGTAGAACGGTTGTGATTCCGCACTTGAGCTGCTACCTGCAGTAGGATATCTCAAATGTCCAAGACCCATGAAGCCCGGAAGGTCTTGCACTCTGGATCCGTCATGGAAGACCTTGGCAGCCATGCCATTGCCTTTGCACTGGTAGATGCGTCCGCCAGAGGCACAAGTAGCTACGCCGCAAGCATCTTGTCCTCGATGTTGTAGGTAGTATAGAGCATCGTGAAGGTCAGCGGCTGCGGTCGTGGAGGAGGGATCGTCGATAGCAGCAAGGATGAGGCCGAGGATCCCACACATCTTGAAGAATATGGAGAGGTAGCAAAGAAGGGGTGATGCTATTGCCAGATTGTTAGCTTAAGTACGAAAAGGCTTCCTTTTCCAACATTGGCTTTTGGGATTGGTTGCTCAGCTAATACTTTTAATTACATATTGCTTTTCAATAGTCTAACATCATTGAAGTTTTTCAATCATCATTGCAACTGGGAGACTTGGGGTGGTAGTGGTGGAGGTGGAGGGGTACATACTGGAAGACTCGGGATAAGAGTGCACAGGCGAATTTCCACCTTGCAGAAATTTTCTCAGTCGCAATCAAGACGAGGAATAGTCCTTGAAGGCGGTTTGGACCTCAGTCGAAGGTCGAGAGGAAGCAGAGTGCTGCTGGGAGATGCCGCGAATTGATACATCTTTTTTATTAAGAAGGCTATCCCACCTTTTTTTCTTGCGGTTCAAGAAAACCTTGCGCTAATTTGCCAAGTGCGGAACCGGCACGCGCCTCACCTCGTGATCTCAAGAGTAAAAGGGCTTGCTTTTCGAAGAAAACATTCATTGTTAGTTATAAATTAACTATTTAATATCATTGCCAGACACGAAAGTGTGCACAAATTCCTTTCTATAACCGCGGTATGCGTAATTCCAAGCTTTTGATTCGCGTAGAGCCTCGTGACCATCCTTCACGCACCGATGCTCTATTATCAGCCGAGTATTAGTATCATGTACTGCTTCAAGAGTCAACTCGTTACCAACGCTATGTTGTCTACAAGGTAGCCAAATAAACGCGTTCTGCAGCGTGCAATCACCGTATATAGGTTTGGGGTACCATCCGGGCAGCTGGCCGCAGACTTCCTCTTCTCAAAGCTCACCATGGTTCGCAATCAAATGTCTCATATGTTGTGGGTCTTTAAGCCGCATTTAATATTTCCTAGAGCCTTGATATGAATGGAATCAGGATTCGAAATTGATATTCTCTGTAAGAGAGAGACTCTTTGGCAAATACCCCTCACACTGCAGATTGCTGCTCCTTTCATTTCGTGCAATCACCTCAATACAACCAGAGCATCCACACCTGTGAATTTTAGGCTACTCTTTCAGCCGCTTTCTGTAAGGCTCTGATTCAAACCCGTTCCCGCACCTTCTATGCTGCAATCGTTGTCAACTTCAAGTTTTCAGACACCTGCAGGACAACGCGCCTGAAGCACTCTCAACCTCTCATTTCTTACAAAGACGGACAATAGTCTGTCCTTTGACCTGTTTCAGTTGCATAGAAAGCTTACTGCGGACATAAGTAATGCAAACCCAGAACAATGCTGATAATATTTCCTTGTGGCGACTATTGCAACTCTCACTATGCAGGATGAAGATCATTCCTTGTTGTCTGCCATAATGTTTGTGTTGAAAGAGATTGATGACTTGCTTATTCCTTGGTCTAGACGTGCCTGGAAAACGGCGGGCATTCTACGAAAGCTTCTGAAGATATTTAATGCCTTGACAATCGCAGTGGGCTTTTGGACAGAAGTCCAATTCGAGCTACCCTTCCCTTACACTCCAGTCTCGGCGGTTCGCTCCTTCCAATTCCGGTTTTTGACACTATACAACCCTACGATTTCTTGGATAAAGGCAGCCTTCATCGTTCCCTCTCTTCCATGAAGACGGTCAGCGCCCGCCAGGATGCAGCCTCAGAGAGTCGGAAAGACACAACATCACTCTCATTTTCACCTCCCAAACGCATCAAGATGGAAGCAAAGCTAGGCAGTGCCAGCATGCCGATTGAGCTAGAGGATGACGACCAAATCACACTGCGGACTTCGACACCTTTAACAAGCACCCGCTTAACCAGTACGGACCGCTCATCAATATCTGCCTCCACTGGGAGGAGTAGCCTAAAGGAAATAATTTTGGTGGACTTAGATGAAGATGAAGATGACAAGAGTGGCCACTCTCCAGTGAATCAGGTGATTGAGCTCGATTTGCTTGAAGATGAAGTCGACTTCACCGAGATATTTGGGGACGAGCCGGGGAACCACTCGAACGTCCAGCGAGAGCCCAAACCCCAACGTCCTCCCAGAAAGCCAAGAGCAGTAGAATACCCTTATCGAAACCCACGCGTCGTCTATCCCCTCAGTTCTCGCGAAAGCTGTGATCACAATGGGATGCGATTGCGCCCAGGGAAGACAGTCGAGCTCAAAGACGGCGACTTTCTGCGTATTTCACACATCATTCGCAATATCGAGACCGGGCAGGCTACACTGCGTGGACATCGACTTCAACGAGTGCGAGACTTAAATGGCATGCTAGAGAAGAAGCTCAACGAAGTATGCCTATGCTACGAAGTTGACTTGGATGATCCCCGGGAGCCACAAGAGCAAGGGGCCGTCGAAGCAAGTCTCCACCAAATCACCAGGCTGCGCAGCGTACGCTATACTAACCAACCCTTTCCGCTGTGCAGAAACGTCTCAATATCAGATTTTGCAGACCAAAATACGGCTGCGGCGGAGGGAGGCTTGACGGTTCGCTGGAAGTCGACGTGTACTTATGCTTCTGCGGCTGAGAGGCACCAGAACTTTCACAAAGGAAGGACGTTGGAGCATATTAGAGCAGAGGAGACTCCTGGACTATACGCAGTTCCGGACATCATACGACGGTTTGAGTGGCGAGGGGAGACGGTTCCTGGAGGAGCATATCGGCCTGCGATAGGAGAATATGAAGCTATTGAGTTGCCGGAGGACGAGCCTAGTATTTCTGTCGAGATTGGCAGCGACAATCTCGAAGCGGAAGACGATGTTATTTGGCTTTGCTCTCCGAGGCTCGAAAGTATGTACCTGCCGTTCAGTCCGGCTGTTGAGAAAGGGAAACGGAAACACGACACACTAGAAGCCAACTATGAACCGCACCCAAAGAGACATGAAGTCAGAGTAGACGCCACTCGGCCACATCAAACACGATCACCATCACTATCCCCACGCCCAACAATGAGCCCCTTGTCATCAGATCTCTCCACACCACCACCATTAGGCTCACTTCTTTCTCTGAATTCTTCCCCAATACACGTTCTCCGGTCCCCCAACCAGAAGCTTACCTATGGCGACGCTTTCTGCGGCGCAGGTGGTACCACACGCGGAGCCCTCCAAGCAGGCCTGCATATAAAATGGGGCTTCGACTTCAACCCGACACCATGTCTGACATGGCGCGCCAACTTTCCTCAAGCACGCTGTTTCGCTATACGCTCCGACGAATTTGTTTCCCTCGCCAGATGCTCCGCTACCCCAGACATCATGAAAGTTGACATCCTGCACCTGTCGCCGCCATGTCAGTTCTTCTCGCCGGCGCACACAAAGGAGGGACCAGATGACGAGATGAATGTAGCGAGTCTGTTTGCGGTCCGGGCTGTGATTGAGGTGGCACGGCCGAGGGTCGTGACGCTGGAGCAGACGTTTGGGATTGCAGCGCTGCGGTTCCGCTTTTACTTCAATGCTCTAATCCAAATGTTCACCGCGCTGGATTTCTCAATCCGGTGGGTGGTTGTGCCTTTGTCTCAGTGGGTATGTTTTTCTTCCCGTTTCCGACTTGGCGTACTAACTTTGATGATGTGTAGGGACTTCCCCAACGGCGAAATCGTTTGATAATCATAGCGTCTTGTCCTGGCGAATGTCTCCCCAGAATGCCAGCCGCAACACACGGCCAGGACTGTCCGCCCTTACTACCACTCGTATCTGTGAACGCAACGCTCGCCCGGATTCCAGCAGACGCTCTCGACCATGATCCTTCTGCTGTACGCTACGCGCCACATAGGGTTCAAGCGCCGTGGGACGGAGACAAGATTACCGGGACAATAACGACGCATGGAGCGTGTCGGCATCCGAGCGGTGAGAGAGACTTTACGCTGCGGGAATATGCGACGTTGCAAGGGTTTCCCATCAACCATTTGTTCCTGGGAACGTATAGGAAGAAGCAAATTGGGAATGCGGTGCCGCCGTGCGTGGCGAAGGTGTTATTCGAAAGTATCAAGAGGGACTTAGATGCGGCTGATGGGGTGGTGGGAGAGGAGCCAGAGGTTATTAGCGATTGAGGGGAAAATGGAGGGCGGTCAAGATATTAGAGCTGAAGTCACACAAGGATTATGCTGGAGATTGAAAATAAATTTGTATTCTTTCCCTACTGATGCTAAATCAAAGCGTATGGCATATTGGTCGAACTATATGACCATTTGCCCACTCACCTATCTTTATATATTCTTCGTTCACCTTTGAACTCCCATAGAGTATTGTTGCACACCGCACTCAATCGGCCGAAAGACTGCAGGAGAGCTGTCGTGCGCAGGACTTGGCCTCCAGATCCTGCAGGGATTTCGGGCGATTTTGCGACAGGCAACGAAAGCCGCATGGGGATGTGCGTTGGCAGTTCTGCAGCAGGCTGGTGCTGGATAGCATGACATGTGTACAAACTTTCTTGAAACTTGTGTTCTGTTGGTAAGGAAACGTCCCACACCATGTGAGAGATTCAGATGATGGCGGATATGGCCCTATTGCGACAGATCAGTAAGGCACTTTTAAACCGTTTGCTTAAGAGAATAGATGGTGTTGGTTGTCAACTCAGTGATCTTGGTTAAGAAATAATCACGACTCCGAAGAGTTCAGGATTTTCAGTGCTTTGTTGTAATCATAGACAAGAAGCAGCAGCATTGTGCGGCAATGGAGAGAGTATAAAATGTGCACATACCATCCAAGGGCGTCTCGTGATTGTGCGACGCGGATAAAATTCAATGGTTGGAGACAAGTCGAAGATGTGAGTCCTACATGATTCTTCTTGAGGTTAGCAGACTGCAGGCAACCTAAATTTCCGCAAGAGGTCTGAGGATCAAGAAAACGTTCAGGATATGTAAGAATAAATATCATCCACATACTCGATATAGCACCCCGGCGAGGGTGCCACCGATGCATGGTCGATCGCAAATTATATCATCATTGGATGGTTGGTGGTGGAGGGACAGGAATATTTCTGAACTTACAGTATTGCACCTTCAGCTATGCGCAGGATAGGTTATTGATGTAGCACGGAGTAATGTAAGCAACCGCGCAACAAGTAGCTGGGAGATTTTGCTGTGTTGTGCGGCGGTACCATTTTCGTGATTCTATGTTGCGGTTGTTGGAAAAGTTCTGAAGCTTCGAACTTTTTCGCTGCTGTAGGTAGTCTGGGCCCACGCTAATGCACTAGTGCCTCAGGCATTAAGTCCACATTTTAGGTTCGCGCACAATCGCTTGTCCATTTGCGAATTTTTGAATCCGACATCTACAACTCGACAACAACATCCTCGACAAAGCGCCCAGTACGTTTCCTCAGCTTCAGACAAAAGTTTGGAATACTCGAACTGACATTTCTTCTGCAGAATAATTCACAATGGGTGACGCAGAGATCAAGGCATCCTCATGGAGACTGGTGGAGGTCGGACGCATCGTGCTCATCCACGGAGGACCTTCAGATGGCAAGCTGGCTACTATTGTTGAGATCATCGACCACAAGCGTGTATGTGTAGATTTTTCGAGAGTTGAAAACTCGAGGCGCCAGTGTTGACAATGATATAGGCTCTCATCGATGGACCAGCAACAGATACCAAAATCGCCGTTCCCCGTCAATCAATTCCTCTCGCACAACTCATCCTCACACCCCTCGTTCTCGAGAAGCTACCCCGGGGCTCGCGAACCGGAGTCGTCAAGTCGCAGTGGGAGAAAGCCGGCATCGAGGCTAAGTGGCAGGAGAGCGCGTGGGCTAAGAAGCGCACCCAGAAGGAGAAGAGACGGGCTCTTACGGATTTCGAGCGGTTCAAGGTCATGAGACTGAAGAAGCAAGCGGGTTTCCAGGTCAAGACATCGTTGGCGAAGTTGAAGGCGGCTGCGAAATAGATGATGATTTTGGGATTGCGAGCATGACTGCATTGGGTTGCTGGATTCCTTTGCTTCTCAGGGGAGCTTTGTACCCTAAGTCAAATTTGACAGGCGTCTAGAGCACACGGACTTCATCAAATATTGAAGTGCTTGTGGAATAAAATGCTAAGAAATGCCAAAACCTAGCGAGCCTAATCATACTGAAAAGTGCCTCAAAAACTCCTGTAAAAATACTAGAAGTAGAATCCCCTGATATCGTCATTTAATATTTTGGATCTGACCCCGGATTACTTTGATTCACCTTGGGGTAGAATTTCTGAGTCTATCAACTCGATGCTGGAGAGTCGGCACGCCTAAAAATCTTAGCGAACAGCACAGAACCCTAAGCTTCATCAATCTTCATCTTGAACAACCCCCCAAACAAAACAATTACCCCTCTCCCCACTAATTACACCAGGTTAGTAATATCCGTCCTTGATTGCTCCTTTCACAGCTTCTGGGTGCCTGTATCTGCATCGACAGGCACTGGGCGCAAGCGGCGCACACGAGAAATATTTCGCAAAACTTCAACGTCAGCCTGCTAACTTTTCAACTCCAGACATACCACCCAACATGTCGAACCCACGCATCGAAGAGCTCCCAGATGATGAGCCCACCAAGAACGTCACCGCGGAAGACGAGGGATCCGAGAGCTCTGACTCTGAGGTCGAAGCCGGCGAGGAGGAAGGTGGAATCCCAGCCGGAGGAGCTATTGTTCACTCCCGCAACGAGAAGAAGGCTCGCAAGTCGATTGCCAAGCTTGGTCTTATCAGAGTCCCTGGTATTACACGTGTCACCCTGAGAAGACCAAAGGGCGTAAGTTGTTGACCTTGGAGCTGTGGAGAAGCACGATCTAGACAGCTCTGTGCAACAACAACAGAGCTGCAGTCTTGATTCTGCCTCTCTACAATTTCGTCTGGGGTTGTCAATTCATGCTAACTGGTGCATCAGATCCTTTTCGTCATCAACCAGCCAGAGGTCTACAAGAATCCAAACGGCAACACGTACATGTAAGGACAAGCCCGAGCTCTGCACCGGCTAACCTACTAACAACTTGCAGCGTCTTTGGTGAGGCTAAGATCGAGGACCTTAACTCCCAAGCCCAGGCTTCTGCTGCTCAACAACTTGCTCAAGCCGAGTCCCACGACCACGCCGGACACGACCACTCTGGCCACGACCACTCCCACGACAACGGCAAGGGCAAGGCCATTGACACTGGTGATGATAAAAAGGACGATGATGAGGATGACGGAGAGGAAGTTGATGCTTCCGGCCTCGAGGACAAGGATATTGAGTTGGTCATGACCCAAGCAAGTGTTTCACGGAAGAAGGCTGTCAAGGCACTGAAGGAAAACGACAATGATATAGTCAACTCTATTATGGCTCTAAGCATATAGGGTTTCTAGCTCTGTCCGCCTAGCTTGTATGGGTGTGCATAGCTTTGATGATTGGTGGTAGCAGATGCAGGAGGCTCTGAAATAGAAAAGTGTATTCTGAATGGAATTTTCACATTGCAAATTCTAACAGACAGACTAAACCTTCTGCAATCGCTGACCGTGAAGTTCCTAACTGACTGGTGACTACTCGTAAATGCCCTAGATTCTTCTGCCATGTTCCTTTTGTAGAACCCTGATCTCTGTAGAAGTTAAATACTGTTGTGATTGAGTTACCCATAATATCAACAATACTTAAACTGACAATATCCTCTAAAAGTACAAAATAACAGCATACCCCACCAAGTTTCCACCTCACTAGAAGTAAAAGAATCAAGACTTACAGGGAGTACTGCCACGTGACCTGTTAGCGTTCCTTCATCCTTTTCCATCTCTATCATCAGGTTTGCTCAACATTACCACTCCACTCCCTCCAATCGCCCCAATACCCTCACAATGGCAACCGGAGTAAGTTCAATCGCGCAATCGAATCCCTTTACCCCTCGGTGACCCACAAGTGCCCTCTTTCAAAGTCGTTGAATTGGTGCTTGTCGCCGAGCCCTGCCGAAGCTCCAGCAATCTCCTCTCGGAGACTACAGCTAACATCCTCCCCTCGCAGAGAAGCGCAGCGCTCAAGCTCGACTGGGCCAAAGTCACCAGCTCCCTGGGACTTCGCGGCCAAACCTCCGCCTCCCTCCAAGCTTTCAAGAAGCGCAACGAAGACGCCCGCCGTCGCGTTCAACAACTCTCCGACCAGCCCTCCAAGGTCGATTTCGCGCACTACCGCTCGATCCTTAAGAATCAATCCGTTATCGACGAGATTGAGAAGCACTTCAGCACCTTCAAGCCCGCGTCATACGATGTGAACAGACAGGTGAAGGCCATCGAGGCATTTGAGGCTCAGGCTGTGAAGGATGCCGAGGAGACTAAGGGTCGTGTTGAGTTGGAGTTGAAGGACTTGGAAAAGACATTGAAGAACATTGAGACTGCGAGACCATTTGAGGATCTTACTGTGGTATGTATCTGTTGTGGCTGATGAAGAAGGGATGGGGCTAATATCGTTGCAGGATGAAGTTGCTGCTGCTCAACCACAAATCGACGAGAAGACCAACCAACTCGTTTCCAAGGGACGCTGGATGGTACCGGGCTACAAGGTAGGTTTCTTGCAAATTCGTTGGTGGATGGAGACTAACAACTGTACAGGAAAAATTCGGCGACCTTTCCATCCTGTAGACGGCCACCTCGCGACGTTTCTTTTGTTACCTGTACTAGTGTAAATAGCGGAGAGATAGAAGAAGCAAATGAAGTTGGAGCCTCGACAAGTTGTGCAATATTGTCCCGTTGGTCCGAAATGAGGTTCCCACGAGAAGTCGGAATAACACAAGTGTGTATGGAACAAATTCTAGAGCAGTCTGACTCGACGCTCTGGCCGCAATATTCGATACCAAAGGATAAGGAGCTCTCGAAAGAGTGGTCCTTTCTAGACGATTCATTTGGGTTGATTTACACTTTTTATAGTGCACTCTTAGTACTATCGAGTTCAATTTACATTTCTAGCAGCCACCTCACACCCTCGAGCATACTCTTCTCCGCCTCAACCGCTCTCTCCAGCAGCGGCGCCTTCAACCAAAACGTATGCGGCCACCCAATCAGCACATGAAGCCTCGTCTCCACGCCAGCTCCCCTTAACGCCTCAGCATAACACAGCCCATCCGAATAATATATATCGTTCGTACAGACCTGCATCCAATGCCTCGGCAAGCCATCCAGATCCTCTTCCTCAAGCGGCAGTTTGGCCTTTGTTCTATTCCCCGCCGTCAACGCAGCACTCGAGAGCAGCGATGTATAAAACGCAGCCGACATCGAAACATGCGAGTTCCTAAAATGCGCCGGGAGATTGGCAGCGTTACATGTTACGGGGCCCCGGAGTAGCACTCCATGTATCTTCGAACCACTCCGAGCGAGCTGGGACACTTGGGCAGCTAGTTGTCCACCTGACGAACTGCCCACCAGCACCAGCTTTCCCTCATTCCTCAAGTGAGAGATGTGCTTGAAGGCTACAAGGGCGTCGGTCAAGGCATCGTCGGCCGTGTGCTGGGGCATGAGTCGGTAGTCGACTGAGTAGACGGTGCAGTGCAGGGCTTTGCTGATGCGGCGGCAGGAGAGGTCTTCGCTGTCTAGGTCGCCGACGAAGAGACCGCCGCCGTGGTAGTAGATTACTGTGTTTTTGCAAGTGCTTTGTGGGTTTGATGGCGTGTAGCTCCTGATTGGAATCGAGTGATTTTCGTTTGGTGATGTGATGAGCGAGTCTTGGATTCTGAGCCCGGCCTTGAGGAATTGGTCTCGGCCGGTGAGGAGACAGGTGTTAAGCGCTTTGCATGCGTTGCTGTATGCTTTTTGCCGCTCTGAGGCCTCTGTGATGGTTGGCTTTGGTATTAGGAGGTTTGATGCCTTTTCGTGGGCGAGCCATTCTGGATCGAGGGGCGGTGGTATCTGGAAGATGAGTGAGGAGTCCATGGTCATAAGTCAAGTGGCGTAAAAGTGGAAGTTGGTACGAGTACATATGGGGTAGTTTGCTTATTAAGCTTCTTTGAGTTTTGAAAGTACGGAGATTCTCCGGAGCTGTTGGTCCTCACTTAGCCGGATCGTCGGATCGGGTTATAGCACCAAATCGCACTTGTCCTCCGCCTCCAAGCAAAGTCTTGAATCAGCCCGGCAATTGTCTTTGGCACAGATATATTGAAGTTTTGCGTTCGACAGAGTCTTGTGGGGGTATAGTGAGCCCATACTCGGGTCTTCTGCCAATCATGACCCGTCGGGAGAATAGCAGCGCTTGATTTTACACGGCTGCTGTCTTTAAAACGCATTATTTGAAGATGAAGTATGTGCGAATCAACCGTATTATTTTCCGCTCTACGTTTGATCATCTTCCGGCCGAGAACTTTGGCGGTGTTCAGTGGCTGAAGTTGCACTGTACCCCTTTTGCCCTTATGGTTTTTGAAAATGTCATTCACTTACATGTAGTATTGAGATCCTCAAGAATAGACTGTCATACAAGTGTCCAAGTCAAAGTTTGCGCCTAGCCCGTACTCAGGTCCTTGGTCTGAATACTATCAAACGTCGAATATAATACTTTAATGCTTTTATTTTATCTCGTAGCTCTAAACGGGTTTTATAAAAGTGTCTTCAAACCGACATATTCTCCATTTCATTCTCCAACTCATTCTCTGACCCACTTTCCGACTGGCTCTCAGCTCCAAGCTTATCTTGTTTTTTACTCTGTTTCTTGAGACGGTCTGCGTCTCGTAAAGTCTTCTCGAGAGCATCTAAACTTTGGTAATTGGTGATTTTGTATTCAATTCCGTATTTCAAGCCACAATATTTCGTGGGACCATCGCGTCTCCCTACATGAATGTTTATAACGTATTGAAGGCCGGTGTGAGAGAGCATAGACTCAAATTCTTTGACTAGGTGCCATGCCCAATACCATTGGTCACTGTCTGGCCAGACAAGCTCTACTTTCTTGAGGCATGGTGTAATAACCTGCCAATTTGATAGCCATCTGTTTAAAGTATCCAACAGCTCCTTTGGTTGCCACTGCAATTTTAATGTCAGCTTTGTCTAATCAAATCTATGGTGGGGTTAGGAGCTCGCGAGTATTTTGGCCATGTCTCAAAGCTGTGGTTTAAGAGAAGTAAGATCCTTGCGAGTCTTATCCAATGACGAAGAAATGTGTTCTGGGAATATACTTACTTCGTCAGAGTCAAGAACGTCGATAAGACCACAATTCAGAGTTACATGCTGTACATTTATCGGTAAAACGTCAGCGAATTCGGCATGATTAAGAAAGACCTCTCCTAAAAGAAGATAGAAAGGTACATCCAGCTTATGCAATTTTTCCAAGTGCCTTAATTTCAGATGAGAAATCACACCCTCATCTGTTAAGTGATTTATTTGGAAGTCCTCCATGTCGGCATCTATGGTGAGTTCCTCAAGGACATCGCGGACGTTGGTCAAAGCTCTGCTGACTTCGTCGCAGTAGATTAACCCATTACCGCTAGTCTTCTGGCGGTACCAAAACTTCCATCTCAACCTGCGGAGGTTGGGAGTAAGCGAAAGGATCTCTGATAAGCAATGTTCTCTTATAACAGTCATATCCAAGCTTTTAAGTTTTGTTAGTTGAGAATGGTTACCCGGCCTAAGGAACTTAACCCCGGGACCCTTGTTCCATTCCACCGGAGTGTCGAAAAAGACCGACAGATCTTCGAGAACAGGGAGATGAAATAAGGCCATGACGTCCTGGAAGTTGCCAGGCACTGCACCTGCGTTATTCAGATCGTACGCGGTGCGGATGCTTTTAAGATGCTGGAACCGTGACGGAGCCTTGTGTTCTGTAGTAGAGCCCAGGGCCGACCAAAACATCATGCCAAAGAAGAGCGAGTCGGTCCAGAATTCATCTGTTAAAGTGATGGACTTTACCTTTGGAAGGTGATACAAAATTAGTGCCACTATCGCATCTCTTTTTCCCTTTCGCAACTCATGCTTCCAAATCTTTTTGTTAGGAAGGTTTGACATGTCCACAGCCTGTGATATGCGCTGACCCTCATCCGCGGTAACTGAGAACTGAGGAAGGTAAATAAGTTCACCAACTGCGTACTGCATTTCTTCCCACCCACGGACATCCTCATGCATATGATATACAAATCCGCCGCCGAAATTAACGTGTTCGATATATTTTGCGAGTTGAGGGCGTCGAAGGATATTATGAAGTAAACGATCGACAAGCGTCGAAGCTTGGGTATCATACTGCTTTCTATTGAGTGTTGTGCCTCGCAAATGAGGGTAGCGGTCGTAAAGTCCGATTGAAATGTTCTTGTAGAGCGAAGGTTCCACTGCCTGACGGAACCCTTTGCTGACACGGCATAGTGAGTTGAGATCAGCCTGGGAAAGGTTTTTGAGAATTATGATGAAGATTTCATACGGCATGTCTCCGGGGAAAGCCCTTTTGGGGCTGCTATGAGATGGCATGGCGCAAGACTTCGTGAGGTTTAATTAGCGAGGTTTTTCTAATCAGAATTTGGGGAGGGCGCGGAAAGTTTTTACTTTTAGAGCGATGCGTGGAATTTCTCTAGTAGTGCTGGATGTTATACTGAGAGGGATGCCCAATATATAAGCAAGAAAGACTGCTATCTTTGTTGATACTTTGCGGTTAGGCAATTCTCCTCAGTCACAAAGATTTAGGTCTTTGAGAAGGGGAATTGAGCGCAAGCGGCCATTCCAACAATAAAGAACTGATGGGGCTTGAAAATCTCAAAGATCAATCATACATTCATTGGTCCAGGGAGCAGTGCTCGTCGACGGGGCACGGCTCGAACGTGGAGACTTGTCTTAAGATGAGATTGAGAGGCAAACACGACTTTGATGCGCTTGAGCGTCAGAGGTCCAGTTACCGAGAATATCAGATATCTGCTCTAGCACGGCAAAACCGCCGTTCAGGTTTACTGTGGTGGCATGCTCTAGATTACGGAAGGGAATTGGGTCCTTTGTCTATATTTTTAATCTTTCTTTTGAATCCTGAAATCTTTCTTTCAATTTCTTGAACGGAGTCTGATAATCACATGTGAATTAGTCGTCAGCCTAGCTTAGGACTCTTTGTCCCTTGAGCCTGAAGCATAGTATAATGCATGGGCCACACTTTGAATAGCTTCATTTCTCGGGATAAGATTAACCTTAGCACACAGCATATAGCATATAGCATATAGCATATAGCACACAGCACGCATCACGCATTACACTACACATTGCACACTGCCATGGCTCAGCGCGACTATAAGCACGTGCTAGTATAAAGGGTATAGAGGCTATTAAAGAAGCGCACAAAAGAAAACAAAAAAGAGAAAGAAAAGGGAGAAAGAAAGGGGAGAAAGGAAAGCTGTGACGTGGTCTGGGCCGCGGGGCTTATTTGTAACGAACGGCGCTTGGCTTGGTTGGTTGGGGTAGTATAGCGTCCTAGTATTGTAGCTATTAATAGGGGGTAGGCAGGGTTGCACTATAGTTAAGAAGGTAACTCTGGCGTGGGTTATTAAGTAAGGTATAAAGTTACTATATTTGAGTTAAGCACGAAGTTTTATTTAGCAGGAGGAAGCCTGGTCTTATATAGAACCTTTATAAAGGTTAGATTAATTGGATCCTCTGGATTATTTAAAGATCCCGAGGATCCTAAGAATCTAGTCACGTGATTACAATCCCGTGACTTTGTTAGTTAGAATACTTTTAACCCGAGGTAGTTTTGTTTATTAATAATAAAATATATATAAAAAAGAAAATCTTTTTAAAGGTTTTTTATTATTTTTAAAAATAATTAAATTTAAAA
>QGMK01000402.1:0-25869 GCA_007825345.1 Lachnellula suecica
TGCTGGGTAATATGTTGCCGGCGCCGCCATGGATGATAATTCGCGGCGTGATGCCAGAAGAGGATTGGCTTTTGTACTCCATGGTTCTGGGCTTGATATATTACTATTTTCAAAGAAAAATAGAAAGTTTCCCGGGAGAGGAGGCTGGATTGAAAGTGGGAGTGGGGTGAAGCTTCCCTTATCGACGATCACGTGCCGTCCTGAAAAGCCCAAGTCCAGGACGATAACAATGGCATCTTCGAGAGCTCAGCTTGGGCTTCATCCTTCGTTTAGAACATCGCCGTGAATACAACAACATGTCTTAGCCGACTCAACAATTGTAGTGGGCTTCGAGCCTCGGATTGAGAAAATCTGATAGTTCAGAAGGTATCCCTGGCCGTTTTCAAAGCTTGATTTCGTCAAGCTGTCGAACTGGCTGTGAGCAGAAAATATAGTTCCAACTCACCCCATTCCTAAAGTTTCATGCGTTCCCTGGCTCGAATGAATATGAGTCCAGCCTTTGACGTTTCTGAGGCAATTCTGAAGCCAATACTAGCTAGGATGCGATGCACCATGACGCTATTTCCCTCATGCAAAACAACAAGTTTCTGGGATTAGACCCAAAGACTTCAGCTCAACAGGTATTGTTCTATATCAGCATTTCACTTATACCCCTCTTTTCGTCACCTACATGGTAATACTTAGTTTGGAAATCCAGCTAAGTAGCATGCGCGCGCGACGACACTGGACCCTGATTCGAAGCCACTTGCCCCGCCATTTACGCCAAACGCTGAAGCAACCACTTGGAAGAACTCCTGCTATCGCGAAACCCACGATAACATCATTGTACATAATAGCTTGTTTCGATCAAGCTTTCGGCCTGCCCCGCGACGTTCCCTGATCTGGACGTACGAATCCAGCATTGCACGACGGGTTATAAAGGCTTGGCTTTCCCCCCTTTCTTCTTGGCAAGACATCAAGCGACCACTACTCTTCCTCTATTCAACAGCTATTCAACTTCCCGTGAGTACCTTGCATTGCCCAGCTCTTGGCTTCGAGCTTATTTCAGTGAGGCTGACTCGTTCCGTTTGCAGACCAACAACCACCACATCAATCAATATGGGTTTCGGAGACGATATCAAGGATGTCGAGCAGGACATGACAGGACAGGGTGGAAACGATGGAGACAACAACGCAAACAACGCCAACGGCAGCAATGACAAGACCGAGGATACCATGGCTGATTCTGGTACGCTTCTTCTCAGCCTTTCATTACCCCTCTCTGTGGCCTGTCACGCAGTACGATATCTTTTGAAGTCGATACCAGACAACGCACACGTTGGCAAATTATCTGCTGACGTACCTTTAATAGCGATCGACCAAGTTGCCAGCAAGGAGGGCATGCCAGCTGGACTCGACCCAGAAGTAAACAACGTTGCCAACGATGTCATCAACAAGTTTTAAGAACGTGTAACTAGAGAGCTACTCCCGACATAGTATTTGTAGGGGCTCGCCGTCGAGATATTACTATAGTCCTCAAATCAAAGCTACTAGAGATTTGATACTAATTGGCACATTGTCAAGCTTACTTCCTGTCCGTTATGGAGCTACAAGTGTCTATTCGTTTTCCCCATACTTGTCTTCCAGATTGCTATGTTTGAAAGGATTCTGCTTTCATTTATGAATATTCTTCTTGCCCCGACAGTTCTACCCTTCTGAGACTTTAGCGCCGACGGATGTGGTCTGTGACCATAGGTTCATCTATATAATTCCATTTAGATCCATCGATTTTAGCCTATTTGTTGAACTTGAGATAGCTCCAGGAAATCCTTTGCATTTCATTATATTCTATATACATTTCTATCAGCTTTCCCTGCAGACTTTGTCTCCTGGCCCTCTCTTTGTTTTCGTCTGGCTGACTATGCCGCCAAAAAGTCAGTGGTAGTGCGGGGTACAATGCGGGGTAGTGAAATGATCGCATCAGCTTCATTTTTATTTTATTTGAAGTTCACCTTTCAGTTCATCAACTAGAAAAGGTATATTTTCATTATATTTTTATTTCTGAGGCTACAGATAGTACATCCTAATCTGAAATAGATATTGTTGATGGTTTTACAAAATGGCTCTAGTATTAACCTTGAAGTCATTTCTTATTCCGATTAGATTCCTGGTTTCGTCGTCAACGGGTATAAAATTGCTCTAGTTCTATGGAATGGCTATAATCTCACGGAATGCTGGACTACTAACTCACGGTCACAGGTCTAATTGACTTCGCCATGCACCCGTGGTACCATTTATCTAGGAGCTAATGGTACACACAATTTTCCCTTTCGTATTGTTGCTCTCCATGAGTTTGTGCGCCTCTACCACATTCTCCCACTCAAAAACCTTCGAGATGACGTTCTTGAAGCTTCCATCCAATATTTTCGGTAGGACTTTCTCTTCAAACAACGCCTTGACCCGCACCTGGTACTCCACATCCCTACTTCGCAGTGTACTGCCCTCGTATCTCAGCCTCTTCATTATAATAGGACTTATGTTGACCGCTTCTCCTTCGGCAGTGAGTGCGCCCCCCATGAGCCCAAGGTTGATGATCTTGCCGTCCCGGGCCGCGAGAGCAAGATTCGATGAGAAGTAAGGACCTCCAATGAAATCGATAATGAGGTCAATTCCTTGGCCTCCATTCAATTGCACTATCTCACTCTCCCATCCTCCTTTATCGGGGTAAGCTAGCGTGTTGACGGCTCCAGTGCATCCCAGCTCACTGACGCAGAAGTCACGTTTGGTTTCCTGGCGAGTTGTCGCGAACACCTTTGGCGATGCAGATGATGAGTCCTCTTGGGCGGCGGCTACTGAAAGCTGTATTCCACAGATGGATACCGTAGAAGCACCTGCATGCCACAGTACAGACCGGGTCAACTTGGGATTGAACTCTCCTACAAGATAGAGCGCTTGAACTGCCGTAAACCAAGACTAGAAGAGCACCAATTTATGTTAGCCTTTGAATGTGACAGTTGCACAAAATAGGAAGTCGTAGAGAGAAATAATTTTACCTCGCACATCCCTCCGCAACTCTCCCAACTCAGTCCCGGCGGCTTCTTCATCAACATTCTCTTATCTACGGCCACGAACTCGGCATATGCGCCTCCGTACACGAGACCAAAAACTTCATCGCCTACTTTCCACATCTCTCCAGCATTTTCTCCACCCCCTACGCTTGCAATCAAGCCACTGAACTCAAGGCCTAATGTTTTGGGTACGCCAGGCGGCGGTGGGTAAAACCCTTGTCTCTGCATCGTATCTCCTCGATTGAGACCGAATGCACGCACGCGGACGAGACACTCTTGTGGGGTGGGGATGGGTTTTGGAGTTTCTGGATTGATGAATAGTGAGGAAGCATCTCCTGTGCCGCCGCGGATATCTTCACAAAGGGAACAAGTAAGCTTGTAACTCTCAAGAATATTAACAGTGGATTTACATACCTACTGCCTTCATAGTCTCCGTCATATTCAGGGATAGAAATTCGTATGGGTTTTGCTCTCAAAAGTGAAATTCTGAGTGTTAAGATTGAACCAAATTTTTTGAATAATTTAAGAGAGTTGCGGGAGCTCTTCAAATTTCGTGGAGGGGTGACCCCGCCTTTTTATAGGTGAGAGAATATATTGCCGAAATATAGCCGGTGCAAGTCTTTCCAACTATTAATATTTTGTCTTATGGCTTGTACAGATTTTCAAGTTATATAACTATAACTATATACTAAACAATTACGGTTGTTTTTTGGTGTTTACATCTTGCGCTGTCTGGATTGATGGCACAAGCTGAATTCTAAAAGCCTCAATCCACCCTCTATAATTCGGTGTTTAGGCTTGCTTTCTAGGTCAGAAGATATTGTGATATTTGAAGAGCTGTTTCTAACCAATCAGCTGATTTATTTGCGTCTTACTGTCCTGGTCTATCAACTAGTGTACTGTGGTTCAATCATGGCAGCTTGTCCTCCGTATCGTGAGCTGGTCATGCAAAAGAAAACATTCCCGGTAGCCGAAAGGAGAACAGCCTCCACGAACCACCAATCCTCATCTGACAATTTTCCAAAGCTTTCTAGAGCCTCGATTTCTTCTACGATCCACGCCTCTACTTGTAGCTGATAGCCATAAGCAGCTGCTTTTGCTGCTCTGGCATCTGGAAGTGACAACAGAGTCTGAAAAACGGCAACTATATTTATCATGTCTTGGGTTTCTCCTTCCCTCAAAGCTTTGGATTCCTTGTCGTAAGAAGCCATGTCATTGATGATTCCATAGTGATCACCAACCAGGCTTAAGTATCTCGCGAAGCGCGGATCTTTCACATCGACACTGGATTTGATGGAGAACTTTGCAGCAGCGATGACAAATCTGTCCGAATGTTATTACACTAAAGGTATGTTGAGAAGGGTTGTAATTTACCTTGCGCCGACGTTCAGACGTCGAAACTTTAGGTAATCTTCTAAAGAATGGAAGTCTCCATCTGGGTGGACACAGTGAAATGCTGCCATTAATGCCTCAAGCATCTCCTTTCCGCCATTGCCCGAGATACTATCTTCTTCCCCTATGATTCTGACTGTGAAATCCAGGTGGTGTTGAAGCTCACTCATGGTTGAAACATCTGACTCCACAGAACTTGGCTCCCTAAACCGACGAAGAAAGTCCGTTCTGAAATTCGAGAGCTGTTGATTTTCAGCATAAATAAAAACTGATCATACAAAATACGTACTGGACTACCCTCCGGTGTTTCTTCAACTTTATCTACATATCGATCTTAGACGGTTTACATTTTCTTGGGGGGTGTACGGACTTACCATCGAAAACGAAGTACATAATCATCAGTGTGGCAATTTGTCTTAGTCGCCTCTCATCTGCGAAAGGGAACATGTAAGATGTTGCAACTACCATCCTATGTTCAAGCCCAGGCCGGAGCTCTTTTTTGGCAATTTTGGACAGAGTGATTCCTTTGCCCACCTCCTCATCAAGGGCGGCTTTGTCAGCAACAATCAACTCAAGAAGCTTGACAGACTCGTCAAGATTGGCTTTCCAGTTTTTGTTGCCCCGAACGTAGTCGAGGCTTGAACGATACGGAAGTCCAGCAGCCCGAGGCTTTATTTTGACGGCATTGAGAGTGGCATAGGCACAAGACTTTGTTGCATAATGTGGAAACTCAAAAGGCAGTGGACTCAGGTATTGGGGGACTTCTGGTACTGGGTCGTAGGCATATTTGATTGGTGAGATATGAGCAGAATCTCCAGGAGATACAACTTTAGTCAAGTTTCTTTTGGTCTGGTGTGTTGAGGCTGATGAGGCTGATGAACCCGATGAGCCCGAGGAGTCCGAAGCTGACGATGGAGCGGACGGGACAGGTCTTGGCGTGCTTCGTCGGATTTGCCAATTGAAGAAGCTGGGCAGACTCATAAGCGCTTTAATCGAATCCATTGCCTGAACTCGTTCTTTTAAAACTCGATGTTCAAAGGATTCCTTCTCAGATATGGATCAGAAGTCACAGGTCAGATTGATGATGTTCGTTATGGCTAAATAGAACGACTTCCTGACATGAGCCTCCAATTGAAGTACTAATCCCACTGACTACACAGAACCCTAAGGAAAATCTAAAGCTCTGCCTGAAGATTGAGGACGGAAATGTGTGCGACCGAGTCTTCCAGTACAAATAAGCCTTTGTCCCCAATTACATGAACTTAAGCCAATCACGCACCGTAAAGTAATGTAAGTGATCTTACTCAACCCCACTTTGCGGCAGCACTTCGAGACGTGGCATCACTCGGGGAGGATTACTTACGGAGTAACGCTCTTATCTGGACCCCTGGTGATAGTATACGTGTTCATGATAATGGAAGTTGCAGTTTGAGCAACGGATTCGCTGCGGTGGGGTTTTGTAACTCGGCAACTCCGAGTGCAACTCGCAGGTCTACTCTACAACCAAGACTTTGGAAACGTAATGATAATCCACGATACCAACGACTCCTCATTGAATTTCCATTTCCGGCTAGGCGTAGATAAGAGGGCTATCGATCGGTGGACGGTCCGAATTGTAAGGCCTTCCCGATCTGTGTGGCTAACGGACCTGAATATGCAGATACGCGGCACCCGCAGGTGTCAGCTCACCCGCATGCCGAGCTCTCCGCTTGGCAGTATAAGCTTAAGATGACTCGGCCGGCATTCAGCATAGACCTTTAGAGCCATAATACTAGGCTGTAAGTAGTTGGCACAGATTTTGCCGTAACTTGTGCCCCGCGTTGTTCCCACAAGCATATCTACTAGATACCAAACATTGGACGAATAGATTCAAGATACTATTAGACTAGTAGATAAGCTATATAAATCTGACCACCCCTTACCCCATCAAGCGTCGTATAATGACGTATCAAATTCCCTGCTACGAACAAGCCCCGGCAGCTCTAAGTTCTAGCCTTGAACAAGAACTCGACAGTCGGATCAACGGCTGTGAAAACTCCGATTGCTCCTTCCATGGGGTGCTTGGTCGGCTTGTTCTTTAACTTGAACTCGTAGTTCATCAAAATACGAGCTAATGTAACTTTTGCTTCGTGGATGGCAAAGAATCTCCCTGGGCACGCTTGCGCCCCGTATCCAAATACTAGGTGATCTGGTCCCGTAGTGACTGCCTATTTAGTGGTTGTTAATTACCATATCATTTTGTGCGAAACAGGAATTTCTTGCCTGAAACTTGCTGCTATTTCCTTCAAGTTGTCGGAGTCTTTCGAACCTAATCAATTATAAGTATAAACCGGCTGGGAAGAGCTTTCAAATCAAGCCTCACTTACCTGAAACCGTCAAACTTCGCTGGATTTTCCAACGTAGAATTTTGGAAAACAGCATTATGGGTATCGACGGCTATCAGAGTACCAACCGGTATCTTGGTACCGTCAGGAAGCGTCAAAGGCGTAATTACTTTCCTCATAATGCCGACTAAACAAATTAGTGAAAGTCACTTCAAACAATTTTTGCACCCACTGAGCATGAATTTATTCCACCTCTGACATTCTCTAATGAATGAGTCCATCTTTGTAAGCTGAGCGACGTTTGCTCTGTTCATGGGAACCTTCCCGAGCTCCAAGATTTCTTGTCGTAGCGGTTCGATATATTCAGGGTGCGTGCACAGATCGTAGATAAGGTGAAAAACAGTTGACGCGGTAGTGAACAAAGCTGCCCGGCTGGTCCCAATTTGGGCGTTAACTTGATAGTCTAGAGTACGCCCTTTACCATTTTCTGTCCCATCAATAATTAGTTGCATGAGATCAGGCGGTGATTTGAAAGATGGATCAGTTAAATCCTTCAAGCGTTGCTCAAGCATCGGTCCTATGAGTCTTGTCGAAATCACCATCAGCTTTACGTTAAGAAAAGCTAAGGTGGTAAGGAAAAGTGACTGACTCTCGAGCTTCCATCTTATGTTTTCGGACGCCAAGAAGACCTGGATGGCGCCAGGCTGCAAATGGTCGGGTTAACCAATTGTGTTTCCAGAGGACGGTGATGCTACTGAAGGCACCCGAAGTGCAATTGGTAATAGTACTGAGCTATAAGGGATCAACAAAAGTTATCAGATGTAACTTAGATGCACTTACCCATCGCTCGTCCCTGCATAGTGGCTCGCCGACAAACACTCGTTGAGATATTTTGACAATGACTCTCACAATTTTGGGAAGTAGAACAATTTCAGTCCAGTCTGATAGGTGCTCAACTCAGTTATTCATCCAGTGCAGGCAGCTATGTTCCTCACCTTCGCATGGCCCAATCTGATCCTTCAGAGCACTCACAGCCTCGTCATCCACAATTGTGTAAACGCGATCGAGGAGCCGACCAACGTCTCTTCGAATTAAAGTTGCCATGGCTAGATCATGGCCAGAAATTCCGGAATGAATGCCCACCAACAGATCGTAGGAACCTTGCTGGAAACTCATCTTCGACTCCGGCGCGTTTTTGATTTCATCCATCCATTTGTTCGGCAAAATAACCACTTCTCCAGGGTGGTGGCGAAATTTGTATGGACGATCTGGATACTGGGCAGAAATCGGTCAGTACATATAGTTTACTTTACGGAAATTCATGGAATTACAAGTGAAGTTCCTCGCGCCAGAAGCTCTTTGTAATCCCCGCCATTACTTAACTCCACAAGGGGCACATCAACTTTCTGTGTCTGAAACAGTTGAAGAAGACCCTTCGATGGCAGAAAGTGTTCAGGTTTTTTGAGAAATGTTTTGAGGAAGTCTTGAAGTCTTGAATATATGTATGCCGTAACGACAGAGAGAACTGCAAGCCCAGCCACCAAGTAAGGTCGTGAACCAATATCCCTTGCAAAGGAGTTGGGGTCTGAGATGAGGAAGAATGTCATATTTGATACTGCACTGAAATCTGGACGAATTCAATTTTTTTTTCAGATACCAGGCTTGGCTCGTTACTGTGAGATCAAGCAAGGCAGATGTGAAAGTAAACGGTGCGTGAGATCGAGTTCTCCTCGCGAGAGAGTATGTAAGCCCGATTGGTTGGCGTTGGCTGCCTGGACGCATCAAGTAGGCATCGCGCCTTGTCAGAGAAGTGGGGTTGTGCCACACAGAGGGGATAGATAGATACTGAATTTGTTGATGAATCTTTGAGCAAGGGTCCATTTATCCGCTGTTGAACATCCCCTGCTGTTTTGGTAAGCTGCATGAGAACTAGTAGTACCGTACTGCATGTAAGTGAAGGGAACTGATGATGCCAGCTGCAGTGGATCCCTAGACACGCAATGGGATGGCCACCAGGAAATTTTTTCGAAAATTCCAGTACTCAGCGTATCCCCACGATTCAGCAATTAAGCAGCACCGTGCGGCTTATCTGCTTAAGAGACGACGATCTGGTTGAGCCGTCATTGCCAAGCTTTCATGGAGACCCAAAGATGTTTGAAATTTACTTCATACTGTTCCGCTTTCAGTCGAAGATATTTCTAGAATGATTTCTCAAAACAGCATTTGGATCAGCTTTACAGCTGGGATACTCTCACACCTAGGACTGTTCAATCGTTATGAGCACCATATGTATGGTACTCGTTACCTCCAATTTTTTATCTGCTCGTTGGCTTTGTCCACCGGGAAACTCAGCATATACGACGGCGAATCTATAAACCAGGCTTTTACTAAAACACTGTTGCTCGCTGCTTGTTACCTTGGAGGCGTCTACCTCAGCTTGTTCTCCTACCGCCTTTATTTCACTCCCATAAGGAATTTCTCGGGTCCCTTTGGAGCTAAACTATCCAACCTATGGTTCTCGTTGCGGCTTGGAAAGCATGATGCCCACAAGAAGCTCCTTGCCCTTCATGGGAAATATGGCGACTTCTTACGAATTGGATCTTCTGACTTATCAATCGTCCATCCGGAGGCTGTTCAGGCTATTTATGGCCTGGGATCGAGATGCACCAAAGCTAGTTGGTATGATCTGACACTCCCTATGGTCTCCATGCAGACAACCAGAGATCGAGCTATACATGATCGTCGCCGTCGTGCCTGGAGTACAGCATTCAGCGATAAGGCTCTTCGTGGCTATGAACAAAGAATTCAACCCTACCAGGATCATCTGGTCTCCCAACTAGAAACCTTTGGAGAGCGGCCGGTCAATGCTACAAAATGGTTCTTGTTGTATAGCTTCGATGTTATGGGAGATTTGGCCTACAGTAAATCCTTTCATATGCTTGAAACGAGTGAAGAGCACTGGGCTATCAAGCTGCTGATTGGGGGCGTGGACCCTCTGGCCTGGATGTTTCCAACATGGCTATTTCGACTTCTAGTAGCAATCCCTTTGGCCAGCAGAGGCTGGTGGAAATTCATCAAATATTCCTGTGATAAATTAGATGAGAGAATGGAGGTGAACATCTACTACCCTAACGCACCCACTATTTATTCTTACACTTTTGCTAGGCAAAAACAGATATACCCGACGTTATGTCTTCGCTCCTTGAGCCGTGGAAGGATAAGAAACCCACAGGGTTTGATCTAAAAATGCTTCAAGGGGATTCCCAGCTTATCATTGTAGCCGGAAGGTAAACCCATGTTCCTCCATCTCTCGAAAAGGTCTTAACTTACCTGATTTCAATGCAGTGATACGACCGCCGCAACCCTTACATGTCTGTTCTATGAACTCGCCAAAAACCCTGCCGAAATTTCAAAACTGCGGGAGGAAATTCTGTCCACAGTGGGACCCGACGAAAATATCATGCACCAACAACTGCAGTACCTGAAGCACCTCAATGCCGTCATAAATGAAACATTACGTCTACACCCCCCAGTTGGTACAGCCTTGCAACGCACAACACCACGCGAAGGAATTCAGATCGGAGCGACGTACATCCCGGGAGATATAACTGTTTGGTGCCCCCAATACGTGATTGGCAGAAGTAAGCCATCAAGTCTTTCCCTATCGTCCCTCTTGAGCTAACTTGGTGGCTTTCAGACGAAAATATATACACCAAAGCGAAGGACTTCATTCCCGAACGCTGGTACGAAGGTTCCGAAATGATCAAAGACCCTGGATCATTTGCTCCATTCTCTACAGGTATGAGCAAATCCTTGGCTCAGCTAACACCACTTGGCATTAACTTTGGCAAATCCTTTACTGATTGACTTTTGTATTTGCCAGGCACCTACGCTTGCATTGGCAAGCCGCTTGCGCTGCTCAATATTCGTACGACAATTGCAAGACTGATCACTAATTTCGACATCTCCTTCGCTCCAGGCGAAGATGGCAAGGAAGTGGAAGATGAGACCAAAGTTCATTTTACATCTGCGCCAGGGATTCTGAACTTGCAGTTTGTGAGGAGGTAGAAACTTGGAAATGGGTAGAGTAATAAATCAAATAAATCTGAGAAACACCTCAAGCAAGCCCCGTTGATATTAAAAAAATGGAAAGAGACTGAAATTCGACTTTACTAGAATTTGATTTCTATGGACTTCCTGAAGGCGCAGCTCGCGTAGATGAGATGTGGGGGATCCCGACCGAAAGTCTTTCCACTTCAGGGGCTTGCCCCTAACATCCAACTTTTGTCTGCTAAAACGAGACGTTCAGCGCTTATCCCGCTATAATTAACAGCCTGAAGTGAAACGTCCCTCCACCCCAACTCCAAAAATTCCTCGATTTTGGCGGATTAGCAGCTGCCCTGACGACCCGCCCAAGCTTCAGGGTAGAGGCCTAAATTTTAGTGCACCACTACCTAAAGTTCTAAGGTACGAAAGCTGCGGGCCCATGTTTTCTAGCGGGCTACTCCTTGAAAAGACGCAGTAATGCCCCCAGCAAAGGCCAGCATTGCCACATTATTTCTCGCGCACGCTTTAATGAAAAGTTCAAAAATTGCAGCATATGAGAACTTCCTAGTGTTATTATAGACTTGGTGGAAAAATTTGTTAGCCTTATCCTTGTGTGCAGAATCAGAAAATATGAAAGTTGGATTGCAACGCTGGCCCCTGCTAAGGGGAAAAGCTGTCATAGGGCTGGCCCGATGTCTCGTCTCGTGGGGTTTGACAAGCCTCAAGCACAGGCGCTGAACAGGGGCCTTCAGCATGCAAGCCCCTGTGGAGAAAAGCCCCAAGACAATAGTGAGAGGTATCAATTCTTGGAACACAGACAATGAAGTTATTCTAAATTTGTCTATCGCAATCCGAATAAATCCTCCTCTGTTCAACATTAACCCATTAATACATGCCTCGATCTTATATATCAGGCCAACGCTTTTCGATGAAGCAACACATGGTCTAATAAGAAATTAGAGATTCATCTGAAATCTAGGGCTCGTCCGGATGCGTTCTCCGTACTTGAGCAGTAAGAATGGAACGGGCGATAAAGCAAGCGCAATGAATGCTAAAAGACTATTGCCCCAGCCTAAGCCTAGCCGTGCATAAAGACTCTGTCCAGCCAGCGGCAAAGTCGCCCCAAATAATGACCTCACGACGGTGTTTGTAGCTAGCGCGCTCGCGGCGTATATACCAAACGTGTCGATAAGATACATTTGAATTGGCAGGAATGCGCACATGGTGCCAACTCCGATGAACGATGTACCAATGATGGGAACGATCCAGTGGACTTTCTTGTCTGCAGTCCAGCCGTACCAGAACAGTCCGATGGGAATCAGGAAAGCACCGATCATGAGAGGTGGGAGGCGGTATTCGGGTTTCATTCCTCCTTTCTCCGACTTTTTCTTGGTGTATGAATCTGAGAACTTCCCAATCCCAAATTGACCGATGATAAAGCCGATTCCGAGTCCCAAGTAAGCAAGGCCAGCTTCTCCAGGGTTGAAACCGTACTGGCCTTCGAAGACGAAGGTAAAAGTGGTGAACAAAAAGTATAGATAGCTGTAGATGATGGACATGTCGATAGCTAGCAAGGCAACAATTGGAGACCTGAACAGCATTTTTGTTGGACGTATCAGGGCTTGCTTAAAAAGAAAACCTGGAGTGAGTCCTTTGTCAAACTTCGATTTGTATTTGGGGTCTCCAGTCTCTTTGCGAAGAGCTGCGGCCTTTTTGGCGAGAAGTGTGGGCGCGTATGTCTCCTTGAGAACCGCAAACGAGGCGAGCGTTGAAACACCGGTCTAAGATACAGGTCAGATATGTATTAACATATGTCAAGATACTTTTGCTCTCACCATAATAGCTGTAAACCAAAAAGTCCAGCGCCAGCCTAATGCTTGAGCCATGAAGCCTCCAATGACGGGGCCAATTACAGGACCCTATTTTAGTTAGTGAAGATCTTGTGGCACGGCACTGCGCAGCTGTTGCACAAACTGACCAGCAGAGGGCCCATAGACCAAATACTCAGCGCCTTTCCGCGCTTCACAGGTATCATAAGATCAGAGATCGTGCCTCCGCCCAGAGTCAACGGTGGACAGCCTGCCACTCCTTGGCAGAACCTGAAAAATACAAACATTCCCATGTCCGAACTAACTGCGCAAGCAATTGAGAATATGAGGAAGAATATATTGGCCAGATGCATGACAGGAGAGCGTCCATATAGTTCGCTGAGAGGTGCCAGTACCAATGGTCCAACACAGAAGCCAAGAATATAAATCGAGACAATGAAGGAGGCGAGCTCGTCGTTAGTACTATGGAACTCTTTCATCAGCAAGGGGACGCCCGGTGCGAATATTGTCGACCCGAAGGAGCTAAACGATGATAAATTGTCAGTTGTGACCTATAAGAAGAGCCAGAAAGTGATTCGAGAGGCAAGACTTGCGTGACAAATGTGATGTAAGAAACCAGAGCGATAGTCAACCACTTCTTGCGCGATGACCAGTTCATGGGGTTTTTTGGATCATCTGGCCCATCCCAATCGACAGTCGCAGAAGATTCTGAGGCGTCAAAAGCTGGTTTGCTTGCAGTATCGTCGACGTTTTTGCCGGTGGTAGAGCTCGCTGGGCTGTTTACAGCATGTTTTTCGCCGGTTTCGTTTTTCTCGACATCAACCTCATCGCTGCCACGAGGAGGAACAGCTGCGAGAGTTGAACTTGACTGCCGGCCCGTAGGAGGCGATTCCTTATCGCGTTCCATGGGCGAATGGAGTTTGAGGCTGTTGAGGCTGTATTGACAAAAAAGTCAAGAATACAGGACAATTGCACAATTGGCCTAGTTCCCCACCAGGCACGGCCCGGGCTTGGCTAGCGGAGTTAGTGGGGTTAGTGGGGTTAGGGTGGAGTTAGGATGATCTAGTGGAAGCTAACCTCCGGGAAATATTAGTAGTAGGCTTTTCATAAGAAAAGAAGTTCCGGTACAATTTCTTCTTTTCACCTTATTCAAGCCGGTGGTCTAATATCTCATATATTATGAATAGTTAGAATAAGAGTTTCCTATCACTAGGTAGGAATAGGATTTTTTTCCTATACGGAGAGGTAAATACTTCACAAGGTTTAGTGGCGTAGTTGTAGCGTGCGGGAGCAGCCTTCTTTAGTGCCACCCCACCTGCACCCCACATATACACAACTGCCTCAGTAGCACTCATCACCCCTCAGAAGTCGCACAAGCTTATTGTACCTACTTCGTACGTCGAAGGACAATATTCAAAGTAGGACGAGCGGCTATATGCTACAACTGGGACTTTTTACATTTAATGAGATAATCCGCAGACAACGTCTCTGTCTTCCTCCTCCTTTCTTCGTTCGTCACCCAGCGATGATTGATTGTAAATTCACCCACTGAATCATATAATCAGCCACTCAATAATGTCAACGCCACTTGCGAGAGCCCGTCTCCTTCAAACAGCCTCCGAATTTCTAGAGGCTTACAACAAATGGGATATGAATCTGATACTGTCAGTCCGAGGTGCTGGTTGTGTTCAACGAACCTTACCAGCAACACTTCAATCCCCTCCCCGAACAAACTCCGAGTACGCATCATGTTTCGAGCCCATGCTCCCAATGTTCAAGGCCGTAAGATTCGAGCCCTTCGACGATAAGCAAACTGTGGTGGACGTGGAGGCGCGGAAAGTGGTGCTGCATTGCCGCAGTAGTGCGGAGACAGATGCCGGCCCCTATGAGAACGAATACGTCTTTATCTTGACTATGAGCGAAGATGGGGCGTCATTGGACGAAATCGTGGAGTTTGCTGATAGTGCTTACACCCTGAGTTTCAGGGCTCGCATTTCGAGCAGTAATGCCGAAGCAAAGGTTGCATCGAGCCGGGAAAGTGGTTAGTTTCGGGTTAGAGGTTCCGAAGAAAGAACAGCACTTTCATGGCCAAGTTGCTTCCTCTAATCAGCTCATTCATATTGGTTGATGTATCGGAAAAGATCACCATATAAAACTAGGCATCTATCATTAAAAGCTGACCCTTTGATCACGTATCAATGGGTAGTGGGGCAAAATGCTTGTATTTTACCCCGAATGAGGTGCATTCGTGAAGATCGAATCTTGCTAAAATCTCACCCGCATTCAAGAAAGTTCGGGCAGCATTTCTCGATCTGGCCATACATGGACGGTTGACAGCGCCCCATGGTCAAAATCATTAAGCCACATTTTGTGGAGCCAACTGAGCATGAGAACCAATAGTTAAGCCCAGGTAGTCAGCTTTGCTGTATGCAAAAGCAGCCTATATCCATAGAGCCAATCTGTATCCACAACTTGGAGAAACTATCGTGGTTGCTTTCTGCAGAGCCAGCTAACGCGAAGTCACGTCTTACAACCATGGGTGAAACTGAGTCTGGCAGCATGGCCAACCGGATAAAATGGACCCTCGAAATGGTAGCGGGAAAACGACCATCAGAACTTCTGACCTACTTTTTTGTATTTTGGATCACAACAAGTCTAATACGAAGCATTTATTCGCATATTTCGAGTACCAACGTGAAAGCTCCCTATGCGGGTTACCGTTCCATCTTTGAGCCCGCATGGCTGGTCCGCCTGCGATTTTCGGGCGGTGCGCTACCCCAGATCAATGAAGGATATGGAAAGGTAGAAACAATATACCTTTGAGAGGCAAATAAATACTGACATGTTAAGTTTAAAAACTCCATGTTCAAAGTCGCCCGAAATGACAAAGATTTACTGGTCATCTCATCAAAGTATCTTGATGAGTTACGAAATCTCCCTGGGGAACAGCTCAACTCTGTCAAAGCTCTCATAGAAGTTTGTCCTCCCCAATTCCTTAAAATCTCTCTAGAAGGTTGATATCTACGCATGCTGATGAGAATGCTCCCTTAGAACATCTGCGGAAAATATACTGATACGGAGATAATGTGTGAGGGGAACCTTCACACGCGTATTCTTCAAACCAAATTGACTCCAAACCTTGCTGCATTTACGATTCCTATGAAGGATGAGGTTGACCGAACTATCTCGACGGTGGGAGAAGCCATTGGGGGTAGGTGTTCCCACTTCCCGGCAAGAAGTATCCCCACTGACTGGGAAGCTCAACCCGAACAGACGACTGGAAAGAAGTCCGCATCTACGAAATCCTAGTCGAACTGATAAATCGTATTGCCAACCGGGTATTCCTTGGGGAGATTGATAGTCGAAACGAGGAATGGAGCAAAGCTGCCATTGGGTACGCGGAAAATGTAACTCTGACCGTCATGATCCTTCGATTGTTTCCGCTCGCACTTCGTCCTTTTGCATCTTGGTTCGTCCCTTCTGCATGGAGACTAAAGAGCGACCTCCGCCATGCGAAAAGGGCCTTAGTTCCCATCATAAACCGTCGGAGAGAAGCTGAGAAGGACGCTGGCTATGTGAAGCCAAACGATTTTCTTCAGTGGATGATGGACGGTGCGGTGGGGGATGAGTGCCGCCCGGAAACCTTGGCGCATCGTCAATTAATTCTGATTCTGGCTTCAGTGCATACGACCACGATGACGGGGGCTCATGCTTTTTACGACTTGTGTGCCAAGCCAGAATACTTTGAGCCTCTACGAGAGGAGATTCAGCAGGTGGTGAAAGAGGAAGGCGGGTGGGCAAAGACTACACTAACGAAGTTCCGAAAGATGGATAGCTTTTTCAAAGAATCTCAGAGAATGAGTCCTGCCAGTCTACGTAAGATCCAAATTCGCTTCCATACTGTCCGTATCTACGAAAAGGGCTAACTCTTGCCGTTCAAGTGGGGTTTCACCGCATTGTTCAAACGCCCCTCACTCTCTCCGACGGCACCCTCCTTCCCACCGGAACACACCTCTGCGTAGCCTCAGAAGCCATCTCCAAAGACCTGAACTTCGCGCCCAACGCTTTAGAATTCGACGGCTTCCGATATTTCCGCAAGAGAGAAGAAGCTGAAGAGGCAAACAAGCACCAATTCGCCATGACAGACAAAGACCACGTCCATTTCGGACATGGAAAGTACGCTTGTCCGGGCCGGTTTTTTGCGTCTAATGAGCTGAAGATGATTACGGCGCTTCTGATTATGGAGTTTGATTTCAAGTATCCGGAGGGGAAGACTAGGCCGGCGAATTTGAATGCCGATGAGTTTTTGTACTCTGATCCCACAACAACGCTTTTGATGAAACGGCGTAGTTCGGACAAGATCTAACGGACTCGACAAAAGCAAGACTTTCGAGAAGACTAGCTAGCTATAAACACCAAATAAGCCCAAGCCTAATCGTGAGCCTTTTAACTCCTCAGATTGCACGCCTCAAGATTTTTGGGACGGCTTTTGGCAGTAGCACTTGCTCAAATAACCTTGAGCAGCTAAATTTGCTCATGAGACCTGGCTCTTCGAAGCATCTGCGAGGATCATATTTTGCAAAGCTTCTAACCCCTTCTGTTCGAAGTTTCATTCATTCTATAATGTTTGGAAGCAAAAGCAAACAGGAAGTCGAGACGATGGGTTCGCGGAATCAACTGCCTGAGAATAATAATGCTCTCCAAGATATAAATCAATTTGTTGACTGTCCACCTCAAAACGGCAGGTTGCACGCATAGGGTTACGCCAGGTGGCGTACCAAGCTTTGCCCTACGGTCGCTAGCGTCTGATGAGTGGTAACCTTCAAATCAGTAATCACTGCAACAAGAACAAAAAAGTTGATCATGGTGGAGTCAAAACACGGAGACTTCGGGATAAGCTCAGATCGCTGGGATATGATACTCTATGCGCGCCAAGGAATAGTCGTACTATCAGCAGGGTACGACTTGATATGCTTGTAAATATTCTTGTATGAGATGGCGGTCAGGCGGCACAGGCACCGATCTTGGAAGCGGGGGCCTCGTGAATGCAGTTAGAGTTTTAAGGTAAGGTGGTAAGATCAACAGGCACTGGTGACAGGACGAACCACACACACATAGACAGACACACTTTTACTTCGTATGTAACATGTCTGTGAATCGCCAAAAATCCGTTCATTGTTCATTTTTAACGGCGCAAAGTATTCAAGTACTTATTATTAAAGGAAATCCACAAGCACTTGAAGTGGAAAGAAAATCAATAAATTGCCCTCTACTAGCGCAACTGCAATGACCTCGAAGTTGAAAAGAGGAAAAGAGAGAAAAAGAGAGAAAACATCATGCCCGAACTTACGGTGGTTTGAGCAATGAGCAACATTTGCGGCAATTTTTCAGCCTGATATTAACCTTGGAGATACTACTTTGGTGAGGCGCAGTTTCTGGGGGGCTGGTCACCGTTTTCATGTGCCGAGTAAGCACAGCGAGCTCTCATAAGCTTACATTTCCTCATCCGGGTTTCTCTCGGCAATACAGCTTATTGTAGGCATTGAGAAAGTACTCATATCCTAGGCTTAGATAATGGAGAGGGTAGCACTCCCTTTTAATTGTACTCAAAGGGAAAGGCTAAAATTCGCTTTGCACCTTAGTTGTACAGCCCTCTTCACGTATATTTATTTCTTTCTGACTCAGAAGCCTTTTGCTCCTGGAATATTCGATTTAAAGTCGCATTACATGTTCGGAGGAGTGTTGGCTTAAGTCTCTCGAGAGATAATTTGCTTGAAAACAGCCAAGCTTTTGTGATGCATGGTACTTACAGCTCGCTCCCAGATAAAGACCGATGGCCGATTGAGGTTTGCAGAAGTGAGGTTACAGTAGCATTATGCAAAGCGATTGAGACCGAGGTGACCAGTGGCTGCAAGCGAAAGCGAAAAAGGGGGGTGTGGGGCTTCCCGGTGCATATGTCGATCTCCAGCCTGCCCTTTCGGCGGCACCGCGTCAGCACCGAGAAAAATCCCGGGATCTCAAACCCCAGTGCTGATACGAAGGAGCCATCCTTCCATTGAAGACTCCGGACATCCTGATCGTGAATGAGACTGTGACGATTGAGGTTAGGGGCGCAGAATCGTTCGCCACAGAACACTCTTTCTGACTCTGGTCTCATCGTGCATTTCTTGGGACTGCTGTACGTACGAGTAACCGAGATATATTTCTTTGTACATATTCATCTGGAGGGTTTTTTGAATTTTTGAAGATACTTGCGCAATGGCCGATTCGGCAGAAACACCGCTTGCTCGTAGGTCCTCTCCAGCTCTCGAACTTCTGCTTCCTCAACCCGGCAGAGAGCTTGAAAATGGAGATCTTGGACAAATCTCCAAACGTCTCCTACAAACATGCTGGAATCCGGTCAGAACCATTTGCTAACCACTGACTTATAGCTAATCCGGATGGCAGCCCACCAAACTACATCAACCCTCCTTCCCTTGAAGATGCGGTTATTGGTGTCGGCGCAGCCATGATTGCCGTTAGCATGATACTTGTTATTATTCGAATATTCACAAGCTTGAGGAACCGTAAGAAGTTGGGCTTAGACGATTGTGCGTACTGTTCGGAATGCCGGATCGGAAAGCGAAAGTAGCAGACTTCGGGCGAACTTCAGCTAATACTAGTCTGTATAGGGTTCTGTATACTTGGAGAGATTGGAGGAATCGGCTATTGGGCTCTGATATATAGTTGTAAGTCTCGGTGGAGTCTTCAGAGATACTCCTGAATGAAAGCTCAAAATTTCTAGTTGCAAAAGAGGGACTGGGACGACATACTTGGGACGTACCTGCAAGCATCATGACCAAATCAGTACTCCAGGTAAGTCTGTCACATGGAGTGAATGTGCAGTGTTAACAAGCAAATAGAGACAATTTTCGACCCAAATCCTAATTGCTCCCACGTTTTGGTTCGCCAAATCAGCCATTTTGACTCTATATATTCGAATTTTCGGAACAATACGATGGCTTCGTCTGACGGCGTACGGTCTTATTCTTGCCATGTTTCTATTTTATGGAGCCAACATAATAATCGCTGTTGTATACTGTCTCCCTAAAGATGGACGCCCCTGGATCACCGTCCCATTCGGACAATGTTTGAGCCATGAATCTACTCTAGTTGTTCTTGGTGTCTTCTCTGTCCTAGCGGACATAGTGATTTTTGTTCTGCCGTTTCCGCTCGTCCTTAATCTACAACTCAACAAGAACAAGAAACTTGGTCTAGTTGGTATATTCTTTGTAGGGCTTCTGTAAGTTGCATTAGTATTAAAATGAGTGTAGATGAGACTAATATCCAGTAGTACCGTGATCACAAGTATAGTATCACTTGTTTACAGAGTCGACGTCTATCGCGGGAGTGATCCAGTTTGGAATGCACTCAATATCTCTATCGTGACGTAAGTGGCCTTGAACAGTAAGGCGAGGCATGTTGGTCTGACCCCATATTAGGATTGCAGAAGTATTCGGGACCATAATCGTTAGCTGCGCCCCATCATTGTCCTCATTTTGGTTCAATGTCTTTGCTAAAAGCAAGTTATACACAACTGTTCAAGCCAGATTGTCCTACCGAAGAACCATCTCAACTCGATCAGGCACAGCACGTATCCCAGACGACCAAGAATCAACAACGAATCTGAAGGATAGCCATAATTACTACATGTTAGATGGCGATCGAAGCAACGGCACACGTACGGAGATCTATTCAGCAAATCATGCACATATCCCGATGAACGATGTTATTACGAAATCCATTCATATCGATCAGTCATCGAAGGCAGCTTAGAAGGGCTTTGTGATCCAAAAAGCATGAAATTAATGACAGCGGGAAGTCGAAGAATTTTGGACACATACAATACAGACTTCCGAGGAATATACAGGGCACCGTCAAAGGCGTTAGGATCCCATAAGACTTTATTCCCTTTCCGGCTGCCGCGTTTTTGGATTTCAATCAAGCAGATCTTTCTATCAGTTGCCTCAAATCCAGGCACGTCACCAAGCATCTGACACTACATGATTACTCTGGTTGAGATTTACTGTGGCAACTTCGGAACGAAATGTAAGCCCATCTCCACAAAGTGGCCAAGAAGCGCGAGCACAATGAAGACGAATATATCCAGCCCCATGACTCTTGCCGGTCTCGTTCTATCGCAAATACGCAAACTCCGCAATAGTTGATCGTTCAAATGAGCAGCTCATTGGACACCGAAGCCAAAGCCTGATCTTTGTAACCGGCCTTGAAACTTGCCCTGGAAGGGTTCTCAGGGGCAATATATCATGAACTTGAACCATTGGGCGTTCGGACACTACTTGTTGAACCGGGTGCATTCAAAAGCAAGTTCACAAAAAACTTGTTTCCACCTGCCATCTCTCTACCAGAACAGTACAACGGTACTGTGGTGAAGCAAATACTTGATTGGACATTCGGCTGAAGGGACCAGGGGATGTGGAGAAGAGCTGCAAAGTAATTATTAATGTGGTGACAAGGAGTGGACAGGTAGATGGAAGGGAGAAATTCATGATGTTGCCACTTGGCAAAGATTGCGCTGCAAGATGGAAGGTAATGATCGAGGACGATCAGAAGACTTTGGATTGTACGGAAAAGCTGTGGAGCGCCACAGATGCAGATGACTAAACCACAATGGTTAGAGGAGCTTATACCACCCCAACTTGAAATAAAAGAACTTTTGGGGGCTGTCTTTAATTGATTACCCGAAGCTTGTATATTTTTCTGCAATTTCAGAGCGCTGGCATTTTCTTGATCTTCCCGTGCTTTTGTTCGTCCCCCAAAATGTTCAGGCACTTCCCCTGAACGTTTAGCGAGCACCGGCTGAAATACAGGCTGCAGCGCCTCAAAAACAGAAGATCGGTAGCGAGTTTCTACCGGCAACATTCCAGGGAATAAGGTTCCAGAAGCGCTAGTATTTGGAAGGAACACCGACCTACCGTATTGATCTGAAAATAAGACTATGACAAAGTCCCTTACGCAGTGAGACATTTACGTTGTCTTATTTTTTAAGTTAACGCAGTATTGTTCACTGCGGCTCCAGAACGTTACTGTCTAGTGTACCAAAATGCCTCTGATATCAGCATCCCGTATTGACCTTTTACATTGTTTTTCTAAGTCTTCCATATACACCAACTTAGGAGGAGTTCTCCCGATACACTGGCCTACCACAGAAACTGTAGCCAATAGGATACCACCGACTCTGCCCGCCAACCTGGTTGGAAGTAATACCCAAGTAGTGGGCATTCCTCGGAGATTTTCGCATTTTCCAGGCATCTTCCAGTCCAGAAAAAAGGGCCCTTCAAGCGATGCTCAGAACATGATCCAGACTTGACTCAGATAAGAGTCGTTGCTCAACCAACAGATACTTTTAAACCACGTGAATGTGGTGCGGTGATACTTTTACGAAAGTAAACAAAGATAATGCGAATAAATGGATCAGCTTCCCTTCTTCCAATGTGAAACTACTATCCGTCATCGCCAACTCTCTTAGGTCCTTTATTATTTGTCTATTAGTACTAATCTCAAAAAAGCCGAAATGAGGTTTATAATGCTTGCTTTCATAGTCCTGTTGAGAGGGACCGCCTCCGCTCCGGACATCGAGGCACAAAATGGTGCAGTAATACCAAGAGATTCAGCACCGCAGTCAGGAACCCCAGCTCTGAATAAAAGATACTACATGGCACGTATGGATGTCCTCTCATAGACTTTGCTACCATCTGCCCCCAGGAAATAGAACTGACAGAGTCGTAGCATTATGTCTGAGTTCAGATTGTCGGTCCGTTTTGACGGAGGCTGCTATATGCTGTATCTCCAAGGCAATAGTTCAAGATAACCCTCAGGCGATTTTGAACTGTGTCGCTGGAGGCTACTCAAAGGTCAGTAGTTCAGTGCAGACACATATCTGCTTTCATCATTTGCAAAGCTTTCTTCTTGAAGAGACATTCGCCCAACTTGGATGAAATTATTCAGTGTCTAACGTCTCCACCATGTAGTTATGCCAATGCTCAAAGTGTATTCCTGGCTTGAGCGACTTCAACACCCTCTGGAGAATCTGCACCCCGCGTCCCACATCCAGTGCCCTTCCCAGCAAGAAATCAAGCAGCATGCTATCTTCAATCACAACCTCGCGAATGAAAATATCAACAACGAAATCCAGCAGTCACTTCTCTGCCGCCGGGAACCTATCACATACGCGAACCAGCATAGCCGTTCCAACAACTAGTAAGCGCAGCACATCTTTTTTGTCGAAATCCACCAGTGCTCCACATACAGCACGCGCCAGTTCATCCAAAAGGACCAGCAAGGAGACACATCTGACCAGTACATCCAGTTCTAAAACGAAGAGCAGTGTGAAGCCTAGCATCACTGGGAAATCACCCACGAAGAGGACCGGGGAGGAAGGGGACTCGTTTTTGAAGAAAATTCGAGTCGGTCTGGGGTTTTAACGTTTGGGTTTTCACAGGAGTCAGAAGATATCCAAGGGGTTTTGATCAGTCTTAGGTCATGTTCCTGATGAATGCGTCCAATAGAATTATAATTAATAATTGAAGTCCTCGTAAATAACAGTCTTGCCACTCAGCCAGTCAATCAAGAAGTTTCGGAAGCTCGTCCCAGTACAAATATACCATTTAGAGGCAGTATCGCCCGAAACATCTTCTCTCGACATCCGCCGCCTCTGCAACTTTGCGGGAGAACCACCAAGTTTCTTCCAATTCTCAGACTCCTCATTCAGCTTTCCCGTGATAAAAACATCTGTATGTTCTGCTAGACCCGGGATCCTTTCGAATATATCAACGATCAATGCCATATCTTCTGCGCGGATTGTCCAGTAAAGATGGAGCCTCTCAAGGTCCATATCGGCGGCCTGAGCCAGTAAAGGTGTGATGCCAACACCTGCAGCAACAAATGAAATGGTCTCTTCTGGACCCTGGTGTATAAAAAAGTCTCCGCCGAAGCCTTGGAGGCCTAATTCCAGCTCGGCCCTCACGTTATGTCGAAAAAGAAAATCGGTCGCTACTCCGACCTTGCGAATAGTGATTTCAAACTGATCATGAGCCTCGGAGGGATCATCCGGAGGCCTGGATGAGACAGTGAAAGTTCGGAGCAAATCGTCATTAAGGCTCTTAGGATCGTCGTCCCGCATATGGCTATAACCAATATCAAGTTCGTCTTGAAAATTTAGCGCAACGTATTGGCCAGGTTTCCATTTTGCGTTCTTTGGATCAGCAACATGGAATCGAAACCGGCCTATGGTTGGCGTCAAGATCTTCTTGACAATGAGTTTGGCGTACACTTGCTTCTCATTCTCGGAGATACTACTGCGATTTTCCGTTGACAAGTACCTCACTGGAGGGTTATATGGACTAAACTCCCCTTCGTGCCCACGAAATGCTAGTCCATCAGAAACAAACCGTGTAGCCTCTACCTTGATCTTGACTGCAAGATTCGTGTGAGCGATCAAATTTGTAGCAGCTTTGCCTGCTAATATTTCCGTCGTGCCAGTTACGTAAAGGACGTCGCCATTTTCAAAATTCGGAAAGACTAAGCCGGCTCGAGGGGTTGTATTGAGATTTCCAAGCGTCTGATACAGTCGATTTCCACTATACTCTGGATACACAATGGTCAAGCCATTTTCGTTATTGGACAGAATCCGGACAAATCCTGGGGGGCCACCTCTATGATTTGTATCCATATCCGATTCGTGGTTAGATGAAGAGATGAAGAAGAGGTCGGATTTCGTTATGATCTCCAGAGCTTGCGGGGGCAACGGGAGGGTGTCGGAGACCAGTTTTGGTTTGGGAAGGTGAGGAACAATATGCTTCTTGTTCAAGTATTTGGGACAATTTCCTTTGTGGTGTTAGTACCTTGGTGAACCTAATCGCGTAGACCTTCAGAAACACTTACCCAAAGATTGCTCGATCTTTACCACGAGCTGAACCTCACCAACTCCCTCATCTGTCGCTGCAAGAGCTCCCGCCACCATCCTACCGTAGAGTTTAACCCGCCTTCGCGTCTCCAGGTCGATACCCAATCCGCTAACCATTTTTCCAGCCCCTTTCTCTTGTATGAGCTTGCCATCTGCCTTCCCACCCAGTAGCACCTCAACAACCGGATCATATGTCCGGTCAACCGTTGTGTTAACGCCAATAATCGACTGTGCAATAGGTCTTGAGAACCCCGCCTCTCCGCCCCATAGCGATGTCCACGGTCTTCCTTCAGAGTCGAGCGTACCTAGGGCGATCAACGGGGATCGAATCAGGATATTCGAAGCATAGGAAGTCAGGTATGGTGAGGTAGGATTATCCATATGCGGAACGCGAAGCAACTTGTGCATTTGCTCCTCGCCGGTATGCCATTGGGTTTCCGGTAGAACGAAGGACATGGTGTTCTTGATGATTCAGTTCTCAGAGTGTGGGCTTCTGTATGTTCAAGGAGGTTGAAAATGGTGATCCTCCGCAAGAAATGGGACTATGGCAAACAAAAGAGTCATATTAATAAGTGAGCCGGGCAAGAGGCAACTGGATTATTGATGCAGACGCAGGAGCTCTTTGGAATCGCGGGGCTAGATTCCAAGCTTACTAAGCACAGCGATTTGGAATCTTTCATCCGCCCCTTCGCGCCTTTTTGCAAACAATTCAGCATACTTTGCGATTCACAAATCTTCTGGTCTAATAACCAGAGCAGATAGAGTGGTCGAACAGGTATACCGAAGCGTAAATCTGTTTCAAGTTGGGACATGTTTGGAGTTCAACTGCCAAGATGCTGTTCCTGGGCAAACCACAGATACCGGCTGGATGATCACGGAGGACTTCAAAATACACAATAACATGCTATACAGAGTATCCAAGGGATGTTGAAATACTCAAGTGAGTTCTCATAGTTCCTTAGAAGTGCATGTTCCAGCCATTTCTCGGATTTGCTTGAGACAGTCCATATTTCATTTATTGCTACATTCCTCGTCCGTTTCCCTGTCACGATGTTGATGAAGAACTCCATCCACACGAAGGTATATGCTTCCCGTTTCTAAAAGTACATGCTCTTGATAAGATTTTCTCAAAATGTCAATCCATCCCCGCTATATCCTGCTCGATCCGGGAGAGGAAGAGGACATCGCATCCTCTATCCCCGTTCTACGTACCGTCGACAACACCACCTACCTCGCATCCAAAGTCCCAGATGTCTACACCAAAG
>QGMK01000403.1:0-25829 GCA_007825345.1 Lachnellula suecica
AGATTGAGTTTCTAGGCATGACTTTGAAAACGGTCGAATCTGAATGAGACTGAAAATAGAGGCTGAATATGGACATACTTGGTCGAGGTGAGGGAGGTCAGCGAGGCGCCAGAGGTAGCAATTTTCGGGCTTTGCATGGGACAAGAGTCGGACTAGGAGGGGGTCGTGGCCGGCGTATTTTTCCTACAGGTTGTGATGGTTAGCAACTTAGCGGGTTCTTGCTGTAAACGCTTCAGAGAAGGCTAAAGACTAGTGATATTTCAAGATCATGACTTTCGCGTCCCAGAAAAGTAAGATCAGCGGAAGAAAATTACCTTGAGTATCTCAAGATCTCCATGCTTATACCAATCAGCTTCTTCCCCACCCTCGCCAACAGTCCCAAAAGCAACATTCAACTTATCACCATGATCCCTCATGTTCACCGCGACAGCGATATTGGGACCCAGCCAGAAGTTCGCCGAGCGAGTGAGAACCTCCAAATCGGGATCCGCCTTCAAGATGCCACGCGGAAAGTCAATGTTGTAACTGCCGTAAGGACTTGAGGTCTTCAACGGCATGTTGTGAGTAATCGCATCCCGAATGACTGAGCGAATACCATCAGCTCCGATGAGCAAGTCGGCGTCCATGGTCTTGCCATCTTTCAGGGTGACGCTGGGCTTGGAAAGATCAACAGTTGTTACTGGGGCGCTGTAGATGATCTTGACACCGCGCTCGAGCGCGGCAGCTGCAAGTGTTTCCTGAAGGCGGAAGCGGGAGATATTCCAGTTTCTCAAATCCCCATTAGCTCTTATACTAACACATATATCTCAACTAAACTTACGGAAATCCGTACGTCTGCACGGTCTGCTGCTGCGTCATGGTACTCATAATCTCGCCATTCTCCCAGCGCCGGAAATTAATCGGGCCCAATTCAAACGGATCGTCACCCACAGCCCGCGCAGCGTCTATAGCATCTCTCAGACCGTACTCGATTAAGACTCGGGTAGCGTTGGGCGTGAGGCCGATGGGGCCGCCGCGGGCTTGGGTGGAGGGGTGGCGCTCGAGGACAGTGATAGTGTGACCTGCGCGGCGGAGAGATATTGCGGTGGTCAGGCCGGCTATGCCTGCGCCGATGATGAGAATGTTGAGTTGGGGTGCCATGGTTGGGCTGTGCTGTGTTGTTGTGTGCAAAACGGCTGATGGGACGCAGCGGTAGAGGGGCAGATGGATGGGAGATGGAGGATTCCGTGTTTGATGACGGAATGGTTTGACTTCATAACCACTTGTCTTGTACGACAGCAGCAAAGATCGAGATGTCACATAGAGTTTAATGTCATTCACAAGAACGCAACATGTCTTGCAGTGAATGTCAATGTAAAGGACTTGGACAAGTAGGGAAAAGGCGATGTCCGTATGCCGTGTAAAAAATAGCCAAATGAAGGAGATAAAAAGCCAAGCCTGTGCAAGCTTTTTCTCGCATTGCAAGAAGCTCGATAGGAAAAATTAGTGTATAATGTTTCAGGGGCCGGGGAGGAGAAGGTAGGACTTGGACTTGATATACGAAGACTTTTGACTTGGAAGACCCTTTCGTATCTTAAGAGGACTTTAAACCGGGCAGAGTTTCCATTGTGCTGGATACCACTTCTTGCTGTACCTAACTTAGGTACAGGTTATTTATTCCTCCCTATGTTCAATTATTTGATTAGGCAGTTGCCGAAGGAGTAAACCGTATGAGAGCAAAACACTCCCGTTGGACGAAGAGATCCCAAGCCCTGCACTGTACAAATCAAACTTAAAGAGTAGGAAAGGGGGCTTTGAAGAACCTTTTGTCTATTGCCATGCTAACTAGTTTCTGTACGCCGTAAATCTAAAGTACAGCCAGAACTACAACTAGAAAGAGACCCTCTGTGAAATTCTAGATATTTCCCCAACGCCTAGCCAAGGCCAGTTCAGAAAAACTTCCTTTCATCATCTGCCATATTCCGCCCTCAAAGCCATAAGCTGTGATCTCTCGGCCGGGGGTAATGTATCGATAACCTCCTGTGACATCGCCAGAACCTGCTGAATTAATGCGTCCTGATCTGGCATCGCGGGTGCCGCTTGTTGCTGTGGTGGAAGCGCTCTTGCTGGCGGGGGAGGGGGGTAGCCGTGATTCTGCACTGGAGGGGTACCAATCTGCATGCCCAACTGCCCACTCATATGTGGTGGAGGAGGTGGGTAGCCAGGCGGGTACGCAGACTGGGCCGCAGTGGCTTGCTGTGCCGCCGCATATGCAGCTGGTGGTGCTGTAGTGGCAGCTTCGACGACGGATGTGAGGGCGTCGGTGGATACAAGACCCATAAGGAGCAGGGCTTGGAAGATGGCGTAGGAGAGTTGCGGGGCTTGATGTAGGAGTTCTGTGGCTTTGGCGGGGTCGGTGGACGCGAGTGTCTTCATTTGGGAGAGGACATCGAGGAGCTGTTGTGGGGGGAAGAGTGCTGAGCGTGCGCGAGATGGCGTCAGGGGCGTTCAAGCCAGATGGAAGGTCGATTCCTAAGGGGAGAGGTGGGAGTGTAGAGCTAACTTGGGCTGAGGGAGGTGGGATAGGGACGCCATTCGAAGGGGGAAGATGTTGATATCCTGCGGGGGCAGACTGTTGAACGAAAGTCAGTATAAAGTGCTTTGCTGTACCGCATTGATTCGAAAATAAGACCATGTAATTGTTCCAACTCAGGTGGGATATTTATATGGTCCTATTTTCGAACAAATACGGTAATGCAGGTATGGGAGGTGCCTTACAGCATCGTCGTCGCCGCCAGCATCGTTGGAGAAATCGACGCGCAGCTTTCGATTCATGATCTCGTAGTCATTCAGGTTCCGTACCGCGGAGGATGCAGAGTCTGCGGTTGTGTAAGCTTGGTTGTGTGCAACATATGATAAGTAAATGCGAACCTGAATCTGGGTACTCTGCAAATCCAAAGCCCTTCGGCCGCCCAGTCTCTCTATCGTACACCAGTCTAAAGTTCAACACCTTGCCCGCGCTGCTGAAGATATCGACGATTTGCTCTTCGGTGAGGCCTGCAAGCCATTAGCTGCCAGTTGCTTTTCTGCGTTGCTGGAAGGAGTTACCATAAGGAATGTTGCCCACAAACACCGACTTGGAGGGCGGCTTGGTAGACATCGTGGGGGAGAGTAAAGCAGAGCAATAGCTATGTGTGGTGTGGTGCGGTGTCTGCAGGTACAATACAATAATGGGATATTCGGATCACAGGAAGTGCTTGCAGTTGCAGGATTTCAGGAATGAAGGTGGAAGATCACTTGTCACCTTCAGCAGGTTACGGTTAGGTCTAGAGAAATGGCACAGAAGTCTTGGGGAAGGTGTTTCTGGCTATTCTAATCTGCTTGCCTCTGTCGCCGCCCAACACACAATAATGTCTCACGCCGACAGACGTATTTACCCCAATGAATCTCGTCGTGGTGGATGTTTGTTTTGGTGGTTTGGATGGAGAATTGCGTGAGGTTGCGATTTCTAGCTTCGCCGCTGCCGCTAAGAATCTGGAGAAATTTAAGCGCAGCCAAGGGCCAAATGCACTAGTAAACATTTGGACCTCTGCTTCTCGAATTTCTGCCTCTTAACATCAACAGCTTCCTCTCGCATCCCCGAGGAACCCGCACACAATCCGCAACGATGTCAAGCCCACAGGACGCATGGAGGCAGCTGACCAAGATGGCCAACCGCGCCGGAGCTGGTGGCGGAGGTCCCAATCCTAAGGGTATGGTCGGCGCCGTCTCTGGAATATTGATCCTCGGAGGTCTTGGAATAGTGGCCAACAACTCTCTTTTCAACGTCGACGGTGGTCACAGAGCTATCAAGTACACCAGAGTTGGGGGTGTGAAGAAGGAGATCTACGCTGAAGGTATGGAAGCCGGATGAGTCGCGACTCCAACTCCAAGCAGCTACTGACAATTTCTTCCTTTGCAGGCACCCATCTCAAGATCCCATGGTTCGAGACGCCCATAGACTACGATGTCCGCGCAAAACCACGCAACGTTGCCTCCCTGACTGGTACGAAGGATCTCCAGATGGTCAACATTACCTGCCGTGTCCTCTCCAGACCAAGAGTCGATGCCCTCCCGCAAATATACCGAACATTAGGCACGGATTACGATGAGCGAGTTCTGCCTTCGATTGTCAATGAGGTCTTGAAGAGCGTTGTTGCGCAGTTTAATGCCAGTCAGTTGATCACCCAGCGTGAGAATGTGGCGAGATTGGTCCGGGACAACTTGGCCAAGCGTGCGGCGAGATTCAACATCATGTTGGATGATGTCTCTCTGACGGTATGCTGAATACATAACCCATATTTTGAATTCTCTAACGTGTTGTAGCACCTGGCTTTCTCTCCTGAATTTACCGCTGCTGTCGAAGCCAAGCAAGTCGCGCAACAAGAAGCCCAACGAGCCGCCTTCGTCGTCGACAAAGCCCGCCAAGAGAAGCAAGCAATGGTTGTCCGAGCCCAGGGTGAGGCACGATCTGCAGAGCTTATTGGAGATGCCATCAAGAAGAGCCGATCATATGTTGATTTGAAGAGAATTGAGAACGCGAGAGCTATTGCCCAAATTCTCCAGGATGCTGGAGGACAGAACAAGGTGTACTTGGACTCGGAGGGATTGGGCCTGAACGTTACTGAGGGTTATGAAGACAAGACAAAAAAGTAATGGCATAATGTGTGGTATAAAAAGGAACTCTCCACTGTACTAGAAGCGATAGCATTGTATTTTATATCAGGAGAAGCTGTTTACGGAAGGCTGGGATGTATTCTTGCCGTGAAGTGTGCTAAAAGAGACAATCTTCTCATTACCTTGATACCGATTTCGTGCGTTATGGGGTTCTTCATGGTTGTGTGTGAGCTCTGCTGGTGACTCTGAAATCTGGAACTCTCGTAAGAGCACGACCGAGCTTCAGGCTCCTAGCATCTTTTTCTTTTTGATAATTCCGCCATTAATACCTTTTTAAAGGTATTCGAATGTGCCATAGGGAATAGGACAATCTTCGTCCTCCAAGATCGGTTTAATAGCAGCGGCTCTTAGCACCGAAAGGGACGATGTACAAATCACATGACCGTCACATGATCATCAACTCACGAGCTACCCCAAGAAGGCATCTGCATCGCATCTCTGCGGCTCAAACCTCCTCGCATCTCGCGGGAAGCTTGGTCAACCTCCCACTTGGACTTTCTCGAAGCTTTCAATCGAAAGTTCAAACCAGAAATCCAGCCTCCTCATCCCAGTCTGCCAAGAGCCAAGAGGCCAAGACATATCTCACCTGCCGCATGAGGCATTACCTCCAGATATCGTCGACCCGCGGCCGAACACCTTCCCCTCACGTCTTGAAAGTTTTGATGATTCCCCAAGGCAGAAGCGGCGCAGTAATCACGTTATTGCTGACGGTTACACCGCAGTTCTTGGTTTGGTAGAACTGAATGCAGTGATGGTATCAGATGGTCCAATATGGGGCCAGCTGCTGCTGTGTGTGGTACCCTTACCATAAGACCCGACGACCGGAAAAATTGGCCTATCTGAATGCTATCTCCACTCCGTACCTGAGCGTACCTTTCTGCGGGGCTGCGGAAGACCCAATATGAGCTTCTAGAGCTTCCACGCAGACCCAGCGGCGGGGTGACTAGACATGCTTGTTCACACGGTTAAATCCTCGTAACGAGAATCTATTTACTTGGCAATGACTGGGGTTCTTCCTATCAAAAGACTCAACACCAACGGATACGCCGCGGATCTGCAGATACCCCTCCAACCTTGCATTCAATCTGCTCTTGGCATGGGTTCTGGGAGAGTGAATTTCCTGGTCCTGGTAACGGCACCGCTGCAGGCACTGTCATGGGCAGCTTCCCCGGGAGAAAATGGGTATAAGTGAGCTCTTTCCCACTGTTGCACATACTCAAGTGCTTTGTCTGCATTCTCCTGCGCAATTGCTTGCTCTGTTTCCTTCGCGTTAAATCCGAGGAAACTACCTTCAAGATGGTAGCAATCATGCGGTCGCCGCTCTCTCTCGTCACCCTCCTGCTTTCGAGCGTCCTCTCTGTCTCTGCTGCTTCCAATGGCACCACCTTCACTCCAGAGGCAATGCTGAGTGCTCCACGAAGAGGTTCAGCGCTTCCAAACTCCGAGGGTACTTTGGCGTTGTACACTTCTACGGTATGGAACTTCACCACCCACACGCGCAAATATGCCCTCTCGGTCATGGACTTGTCGAACGGAAGCTCGTACTTGTTCAGCAACTCCAGTGTGGTCAGTAACGCCCAATGGCTGGGTAACGGAACCACCATTCTGTGGCTTGCTTCGGAAGACGATGGATCTACCAGCTTTGCTGTTGGTGATGTTACCACTCCAGATGCGGAGTAAGTGCCCCCTGAGATCCCTCACATTTCAATAATTATCACTCCTTTCCCATACTCATTCATGCCTTTTTAAGAATCGACTCATGAAAAATAAAAAAATTACTGACCTTTACAGACCCATTGCTGCAGGATCCGTACCAGGCGCAATTGATGGCTTGAAGACTGTCGATCTCGGAAACGGCGTTTGGGGTCTGGCTTTCTTTGGCACTGCTGCTCCCAACGGAACTCTCTACAATTCTGAGCTCGCAGAAACACCTGTTTCAAGTGGCCGCACCTATACCTCGGTTTTTGTTAGACATTGGGACACATGTAAGTTGTTTTTACTATTTCAAGTCATAGAATGCATACTGATTTCACATAGACCTCACCCCGGAGCGAAATAGCATTTGGTATGCTACCCTGACGAGCATCTCAAACGGAACAACGAGCTACACACTCAGCGAACCTATCAATGCACTTAATGGAACTGGTTTTGAGTCTCCTGTTCCTCCTACTGGTGGCGCAGAATAGTAAGTAGTATCCCTCTATCTATCCAACTTAATTTAACAAGTCATAGCTACGACATTGGAACCGCGGGGCTTGTGTTCATCGCCAAAGACATTACCCTCAGCGCAGTCACAACCACCAAATCGGATCTCTACTACATACCTCTCACAAACTTCACCGAGCCAGCCTCAAAGCCTCAAATTGTCTCTACCCCAGGTCTTGAAGGGGCTTCAGTCTCTGTGCTCTTCTCCCCAACGGGCAATTCCGTCGCATTCTCTCGCATGAAGGGAATTTCGTACGAAAGTGACAAGAATCGATTGCTAGTGGTTCCTGATATTACCAAAAGTTTGGAAGCATCTGAATTCTATGCCACCGCAGATGGAGTTGGGTCTTGGGATCGAAGTGCTGCAACAGTCGGGTGGAGCACTGATGGAAAGACGCTGTACCTTGAAGTCGAAGATTTTGGCCGCATTAGATTATTCAGTGTTGCAGCCAATGCTTCGACGAGCGATCTACCGAAACTGATTGTTTCTGAGGGTGGGCTCACCGACGTGCACGCCTTGGAGTCTGGTAAACTTTTGGTTACAACTAGCAGCTTCCTCGACAACTCTATCTTCTATTGGGTGGACCCAGTTGAGTCTGCCGCTACCAACACAACCAGCGGCGTTACATTGATCGACGCAAACTTGAAGCTCGGAGCTCCCTGGGGCCTCTCTCGAAGCCAGATCTCCGAAGTCTATTACCCTGGTGATTTAGATGTCTTGGTACACGCATGGATCATTAAACCCTCCAACTTCGACCCGAACAAAACGTACCCTCTTGCTTTCTACATACACGGCGGTCCTCAAGGCGCCACCGAGGATGTATGGTCCACCCGCTGGAACATGATGGTATTCGCGGAGCAAGGCTACGTCTTAGTGGCTTTCAACCCCACCGGCTCCACCGGCTTCGGGCAAAACCTCACTGACGGCATCCAAAACCAATGGGGCGGCCGTCCCTACATAGACCTTGTCAAAGGCTGGGAATACATCGAAGACAACCTCCCTTACGTCGACACAGACCGTGCCATCGCTCTCGGCGCCTCCTATGGTGGTTACATGACGTACTGGATCCAAGGCCAAGATCTCGGCCGCAACTTCAAGGCCATCTTTACCCACGACGGCTCCTTCAACACCCTCTCCCAGTACTCCTCGGAAGAACTTTGGTTCATGCAGCACGACTTCAACGGTACGCTCTGGGACAATTACGACAACTACGAGCGCTGGAACCCGGCCGCTCACACCAAAAACTGGTCCACGCCCCACCTCATCGTCCACAACGAGCTCGACTACCGTCTTCCGATCGCGGAGGGTCTTGGTGCGTTCAATGTGTTGCAGGCGAAGGGTGTCCCGAGTAAATTTTTGAGCTTCCCGGATGAGAATCACTGGGTGCTGAAGCCAGAAAATAGTTTGGTGTGGCATAAGACGGTTCTTGACTGGCTGAACAGCTATGTTGGCCTGCCCAAGTACGCCAAGGCTGGGGATGAGGTTTATGAGGCGACGTTGATGAATGGACCGCCTGTCTTTTAGGCATGATTTATGATGATGGATGGTAATATTAAAAGTAGTTTCTAATGAATGATTTACCTCTGTGTCGCTCTGTTTATACCGGGTTGTGGGTTCTCAGTGGGTTGGACTAAAGAAAAAGAAAAGTGCAGCAGGCTGATACTGTATGGCGAGTGGCACTTTTCGCTCATGGTATACATATTCTTTAGCTGTTAGGTCCCTTTGTTTTCGGAAGCCCTGAAGAATAGCAGCCGAAAGCAGGCCAGCTAGAATTCTGAGTTTGGGTCCGTGACTCGCGACGATTGGGTTTCACGAGCGTGCTTTCCTAATCGAGCCCCTGGACCCGAAGTCCTTTCCCATTTTCATGAAAAGTCGTGCATTTGCTGTCATTTCCATCTCTACTGTCAAGACCAGCCTACGTTATTATTTGCTTTCGTGGCCTCAGTCACCTCCCCTGCTACCGCAGTTTCCCTTGGAAATGGCTAGTTCTCATGTGTGGCAAGATCCGAACACCTCCTCCCCTAGCAAAGTGCTCAGTCTCTTCAAGAGGTGGTTGGGGTTGCAAGAGTGCGGATAATAGTGGGAATTTATAGGTACTTCTTGAGTGGTGGTTCCTGAACTTCCAGATTGGTTGTATATTCGCTCTTGTCTCCTACGCCGCCCTTGCATCCTCGAGTGATCTTCTATTTAATACGCGAGGTATTGTGATGTTGCTCAGCAAAAGATTGATCGCACATATTTGGCAAGATACACGTGTAGGGATTTGGGGTTTTGAATAGCGTTTCTGAAAGTATGTAGGAAGGTTTGGGACAGTGATCGTGGATACGATTGTGGGATGGGTTGGCAGTGGGGACAAGTTCGTCATTTGGGCTGCTGTCAAAATCTCTCCTGCTGTCATTGAATTCTTCAGTCTAGTGTAGGTGATATTAGCCTAGTCCTCGCTCGTATTTGCTTGATTGCAACTGCGGCCAGAGGAGTGGTGAAGTTGGGTCCGGACTTGAAATACAAGGTACGGCTCACCCCATGCAAGTCCACAGCGTGTAAGTCTCATTTCTGGCCTTCTCGCCCATTCTGAGGTCTGTATTTTATACTTCAATATTTACGGTTTGCAATGCATACACGTACGAAACTTGTCAGAATTTCCCGGGTAGTGGCTGGAGGGATACAACAGTAAAGCCACCTTGCTCAAAAATTTGACTATTTGAATCCCTCTGGCAACAAGACTTTTCTACTCAAATTCGACCAGAAATCACTCACAGTGTATCAGGGATGAATTGTTGCATCTGCCCATGCATTTTGCCTCTCTCGCCTTCTTGCCTTTATCTCAGCATTCAGCGAACATGCACCTCTAATGCACAAACTCTGAATGTCATCAATTGTTGCCAAATCAATAACTATGATCTCCTTTCATTTTCACTTCTTTCATTGCGTATTTTCAAGAACATCTCATCCAAGTACTATTTTCACTCCCTTCCCCCAATACGAGTGCCAGATTCAAGGCATGATAAAACACAGATTCACACCCTCCCTCCATGCGGCGACATGCGCGGCGAGAATTTCTGGTGCTAATTTGAGTTCGAAAGGTTGGGTATATTTATGCTGCACCAGCTTCGATGTTGAGATGGTGCGGGGTAAGTGCGGGGTAATATGAGTGAAAGTTTTTCGAGTATAAACGTCTTGCTTCTTACTCATCATGATAGCTCATGCTATTAGCAAAAGATGATTGAAAAGCTGATGTAAGGAGGGTTTTTTTGTCTAGGAGAAATCATGTCATACGTCGTAAAATATTTTGTCAGCTCGTGAAGTTCCGAGTACACAGTAAATTCTGTTCGTAAATAATGCCTTGAAAGTACCGCTGCAGACACCATGAGTTTACAGGGAAACCCAATCTATGGGAAGTACTATTTTCATTGTGTACAAGGCTTACTGCCGAAATCCTTTTTGCACAGGAAGCCTGTTGGCAGATTGAGATGCTGAGCGCTAAGTAGAATCGCACGGACGGTTTGTTGCCATCGATACTTCTGCTGTCAAATTTGAAGCCTGTGCTGTTCCATTGTTTCTTCCATTTCCTCTCATAAGATACAATGAAGTACAGCTATTATACTTTTGTTGGTGTTTGAGACTGAAGGCATAAGTCTAGCTAAAAGCATAGCGGATCGGACAGCCTGCGGGGCTGCGACAACTGTTGTAGCTTCTTCTAGTCATTGCAGATACCCCATGAGAAGGTCTTGAAAAATTTAACTGGCGACTGTTGAATCGATGGAGTAATGTTCAAGGTGTTCATGAGGCTCTAAACTATGTTTCCGGAGGTGAATGTCTTTTCAACGCCTTGGTCACTTGCTAACGACTGGTACGATGAGTCGTTTTCTTGTTTGTGAATGGATCTCGTGCTACTAGTTGATGGCAAGTGTCTCCTTAAAAATACCTAGTTTGATTCAAATAAATTAATGTAATTTCATCAACGACTTTAAACCCAGCACGCCGGATAACAAAACGTGTTACCTAGACTCACCACAATGCCTGCTATTTTAGTACCCGAGATGCAGTATTCAGGGCACGCGATCATACTAGCCGTGATCCTGACCATTCTCGGGATCGCGTTCTGCGCTGAGCTTCCGGCCCTTTACAAACACCTCTCACGAACCAGAAATATCCAACAAGAAGTTGAATCTTTTGTTGACCCCTACAGCTCTCAGACTTTCAGGAAGGGGCCAAATGACGAAAAGGACAGTGTCCCAAATGAGTAAGCTGCAGGATGACTCGCGAGGGAGTACTTGCTGACAAAATCAAGCCGCCGAATAGACAAGCCTAAAGCAATTTTCACACCTGAAGAAGGAGAAAGTGATTGTTGAGGAGAAAGGTGGATTCAAACCAGCGGTACAATATTCTTCGGGGAGGGGTTTGGTCGCTATGGGCAAGCGGGATTGAGTTAAAGCCGCGAACATATTTGGTTCGGAACAAATGTTGGGCTACATTTCCTAGATTCGAGCTAGACGGTAACCTTTCCATGATCGGCGACTCACTCCTAGATTCTTATCTTTGGGGACGACTCTTAGACTTAATACTTTTAGAAGAACTATGCCACTCCTCGCTTCGAACAACTCCAATAGATGGTATATCTGCAGTCCAATGTGGGCTTGTTTTCTTTCCTTCAGTCATCTCATTGATACTGCGCTTTTTCGTCCGGTCCGTCTTTGCTATAATTTCCTCATAGGTTCCCCCTGCAGCAAGCTCAGAAATTTGACTCCCCTTGTGCGGCTGATTGAACCTAGGAGATCATTGGAACCGAGACCGCAGAGGGAAAATAAGATACAGTGATGGAGGTACAAGTATATGAAACGCAGTGTAAGGGTCTCAAGCCAGACCTGCGAGCGAATTGATATATAGCAGCCGTCTGTTGAAAGGGGAGGCAAGCTGGGTTGGTCGCGTGGAAGGGAGGGTGGGCGAAGATTGGGATATCGATGCGTCATTAGGAAAGGTATTCCTAGTGGCAAAATACAATCTGCGGAACGGTATGTACACATGGTCTGTTTTGCGTCCGCTGTTGTGAGGAGTGCTGACGGGTTTGAGGCAGCAGTAGAAGTCAGATGATCAGCCGAGATATTGTGCCTTGGATCACAGATTTCAGCCTTGGTCTTTGTCACATTTTTGAATGTATCTTTTTTATGCATTATTTCGATGTCAAAGTAGAACATAAGCTCCAACATTTTACAACGTCACATGCCCTTCTTCCCTTGCTCCTCCCCCTTTCTTAAGCGAGACAGTGAAAATGTAACATGCCATCAACGTTTAGGATCAGGGCTTCCCGGGCGAAATAAACGGGAAGAAATAGCGGCTCAAAGCGGGACAAATCGAGCAGGAGGATAAACAAAAATTCCCTTCCACATGACCCAAGGGCTGGACATGCATGTGACTTGCTCAGCGAGAGATTCTTTAAGCCGTCAAAATTGTAGCTTCTCAAGTTGCAAAAGTCAAGCCCATTGACTCAGACACATCATCGCGTGCTTGTTTTACAATAAACCGCGCCACCAAAGGTGAAATCCTGCAAGATTGTGGTTTCGTCTCCACTGTCCAGTATACGGAGTAGGATTTGTACAAAATCATGTAGGAAATTCCGTGAAAATGGATCTAGAATGATCTGTAGCGCTCTAGTACTTGGTATATCGACGATTTTAGTGAGGGGATATTGAAAGTTAGACAAACTCATCATTTGGCGTCAGAGAGGAATGAAGAGCCTTTGAAGGAACAAGTCGCGAAGTTCAGCTAGGTAAAGAGGGCGGCAGATCTAAGAATTTGAAGCTAATAGGATCCATAGGCTGCAAACCTGCAACGAGCTACGAGGAAGGGAAAGCTTCCAAGAGCCAGTGATCCAGAAGGAAATCTCGCATAATGTTCCTCAATTTGGGTAGCGTCATCCACGTGGAGGGAAACCTTAAATCCATGCATTGCCATCCCATTCCAAACTAAGTGATCGGCGTGCAGATCTCTGGGATCGAGGTTGCTGAGCCTTGTTAAAGATGCTGGTGTTTCAATGAACGGCGCCACAAGCCAAGGCCGGCATAGGTTTTGGGTGGAGATAAGCACTTGTGGCTCCTGTCATATTGAAACTCTCACCGGCAGTCTGCCCTAACATCATCTATTGGTCGATATTGGTTCAACACTTGTCGCTGGCTTCTAAATTTCAGAAATCAATCCGAGTCTGGCGAGTAGAATACAAATCCCGAAAAGATACGTAGTTTCTGACGGCATTCCCTTGACCTTTCGCTGTTGCGCAATACTTGTGAAATCGGAATCTGCTGGTGCAGAACAAGCTTGCTACTTCTAGTATCTCCTGCGCTGCCACGAAAGTATATGTGCAGCAGTAGCGGATAGATGGCACTCGCTTAGTACAGCCAGATGCGTGCGTGGTAGTGTTGTTCCAGCGCAAAGTCTAGTGAAAAAAGCTGCTTTGAAACTTATAACAGTGCAAAAGCCTTTCTAGTTGATTACGAGACTAGGTTTCCAGAGGCTGAGACCGCTTTCCTCAATTAACATGAGGGACTCTCAGCGAGAAGAAAGCATTCCATTGGTCTCGGGCCAGAGACCGAACAGTGCTACTATACCAACTAACCAACTTAGCTCCATGCGCTAAGAATGATACCAGCACCAGCCCCGTGAATGCCAAAAATAGATCGCACTAGAATAACAAGGCAATTTAGATTATCCAATGAAACAGGAAAAGCATCCATCAAGTATAGCACCGGAAGTATACACGCGCAAGCGATACAATAATTCGACCCCGGTGATATGGCCACGTCAGACGTGAATTCACCACTTATTCATTCTCTTTTGATTCCAGAAGTAGATTACAGTCCATCACAGCGGAGTAAGCAAAGGAAGTGCAGCAAACAATGAATGATTTGGATAAAGAAGAAGGGTCGTCCTTAGGCTAAACAAGTCCGCCCTTGTTACTCCTAGAACCGCATAACCTCGGGCAAACGATAGACCGACATGGTATAAGGGATAAGGAACGGGCCGTAGGGTACAATCTTAATTTTCATGCAGAAGCTTATCGTGCGAGCTGACCACTCTCCAGTTTTCTTGAAATCGCGTGCATAAAAATCACCGAGCCAGAGTATTTACCCGCGGGGGGATCAACTTTAATTGATGAACATATAGTTGGTAGACTTGACTTACATTATTATCTTCGTTCGCATCGTTTCACGTTAATGTAGAACAATTATCTTGAGATCATGTTAACAACTCTGGTAAGAGCTCGCTCGTAACATTCAGAACGTGTCGAAGCCACGAACTTCAAGTTAATCTCTACGAGCGTGCGCGTAAGACTTTCAGAGCGACATCTAATGTTGCCTAGCCTGGCAAATGGCGTGCTTCTGGCAGCTCGAGATGCAGCTACTCCGAAGACAATCTCCCTCCTGTATACGAATGCCGTAGCAACAAGAGTATAAGACGAGTCTGACTTATATTCTGGCAGTTTCGCGTACTGGTATATTATATAGATGCAGACATAAAGTGTATGCTCAATATGGAACGTACTAGATCAGTGCCAGTACTAATAACAGCGCTGGTCTTTATTTCAACGTTTAAATTTCACATTTAAAATGCCTAATGGTTCTTGTAAAGAGTTATCGAGTGTTTGCGGGGTAGTCTGAGCTTACGGTTGTCGATTGGAGGAAAGTAAAAGAAAATGATACTATACTATACTAGTAAGATAATTTAAAACCCCAAACTGCCACGGATCCTGCACACTAATATCTAATCATCCTTACTTTTCCCACTGGTTTGGCACTACCGTATCATGTCATTTCGTAGTGAGCACTAAGCTGGTGAGTTTATATTGCTAAACATTCAGCTAGGAATGATGACACCTAGTGACTCCTCGGGGCACCGACTAAAGAAACATCTTACAGAAACCGTTGGCCATACGATAGAGTACCTTGCCTCATTTGTCTGCGATGGTTGAGAACCTGTGCCGTACCCTACGCTGCTTTCGTGAAGTAATCCCTCTCTAAAAAGAGGCCAGGGGTATCCTTGTAGCTCACGCGTCAACCACTGCACCCCGAAGTTGCCACGAGGGCGGCTTGGGATTTACAGGGAATGGTTTAAGCGGGGCAACAAATCATCAAAATGCAGCATTTCGAACCGGCTCTATGAAGACCCGAAATCTGACGGCACTGCCTTCCTGGTTCGTCGAAGGATTGCGAACTGATCCCGGGAAGCCAAGGATAAGCTTTCTCGGGCATTTCGAACTCACCCACTTAGAACTCCTAAGTCTGCCATGGTTTTGTGGAAATTCAAGCTGAGAGCCAGCCCTGACTACGCATATAAGGCAAAGCCGGTACATGATATAAGAAGAGCTCATTGAATTCCATTCGCTGTTTATCTTTCTTACCCTGAGAACTTTATGTTCCATATTCCATACGACACTCGCTGTTTCGATACCTCCTTTCTTTCCTCTGCTCGTCTGGGAGACTAAGATATTCTTTGGTGCTGGATCTGATGGAGCGTCGTCGTGAGCAAAACCGCGTGGCCCAGCGCCGATTCCGTCGTTAGTAAGCCCACCGTTAAAGAAGTTCAAAAGTGGTTCATGAAGTTGACGTTGAATTCGTGGCGCATAGAAAAGCAGCAACAACAGAAGGCCGCAGATCAATCTCCAAATACTGGACGCCCACAGAGCTCAGATCGCCAGAAAACGGAGATATCGCCTCTTACTTCTCCATTCACCCCTCCATCACCAGAAGTTTTTAAGTCCAGCATATCTGCCGACTCCACTAACACCTTTGCCTCTCCCGGTATATACGGAGTTAATACCTTACTCAACGATCTCAATTTCATGTACATGGAAAATGTCTACCCATCCGAAACCGATGCAATCTCCACGAGCCCCTCGCAGACTCGACGTGAGAGATCAGAGACAGTCGAGAGTGTGGCTGGGACTAGTGGGTATGCATATAGCGAGTCGTCTACTCGTTCTAGAAGCATTTCCGGCGTCGGGAGGGAAAATAATTGTCTTGCAAGCGACAACTCACCGAACTCATCAAGACCAGGGGAGGCTGGCTGGCTGAGTCCTCTCCACATCGCAGCGCAAAAGGGTCATAACGGCATTGCTCGGGTTCTGCTGCAACACAATACCGACTGTAACGAGAGGGATAGCGATGGCTTGACGCCGCTAGTGCATGCCGCCGTTGGTGGGTACGAGGAAGTTGTGGACCTGCTGCTCTCACGTAGTGCTCGCATATGTACTCTCGATAATCAAGGTCGATCAGTTCTCCACTGGGCAGTTGTGCATCGACGAGAAGATGTTTTGAGGATCTTGTTGAACCATTGCACCACAAATACAGGGGAGCGGAGGATGTTGGACGGATACGACAACGAAGGAAAGACCCCACTGCATATGGCAATCGATACAGGGTTTGAAGCAGGCGTACAAATACTGCTTGATTTCGGCGCGAATGTGCATTTCAGGGCCCGAAAATCATCCACGAAAATCGGGTTGGAGGAGGTAGTGGACGGGTTTTGAATTGGGCAATATACCAAAAGTGACTAGAGATTCGATATCACTCGAACTCCTGGTAACTTGGCGTTTCTGAAACACGGACTTATGGAGATGTAAAACAATGTACAAATATTTATCCTGGACCTCCCCTTCTGTCTTCGCTTTAGACGCGTCACGTGGCAGTGGATTAAAATGCCTTTGCAGAAGAAACCAGGGATAATGAGCTAGGTGGAGGAAATAGATTGATGTTTTTTGGGGATGTGAGGGACTTCTGGAAGTCTAGAACATAAAAAAAACATCAATTTAGAATTGAAAGACATTTATGAAAGTGAAACTCTAATAATTGCTGAATGATTACGTGATTCGTACTTATCAGGAATCGCTAACCATAAACGACTTTAATAGACGTAGCGGAAGTACGGATTATCCTTATCCGTTAAGTCGTCAAAAGCATGCACAATATCCGTTTCACCGACAGCCGGCAGCCCCGCAGCTGCAAGAGCTGCATCTTTCTTCGCATTTTGCGACCTTAAGTAGAACCTCAAGAAAACAACGACAGCCACGAGAAGCGCATAACAGCCCATATGCGTGGAGAACGCAATGAGGTAGCGGGGCCCATTCCATCCTAGGAACACTTGAGGGCCTACATATCGCATAACAATCAGCATCTGACTTTAAGGAGGGGAGATGAACGCACCTATGGCATTTCCCACTGCCCAAGATATAAAATTGGCTGCTACGACGACAGTCTTTTTGGTTTGTCCTCCCACGTTCCGGGATAACATGCTCATTGAGATTGTCTGCGCTGCCCAAAAGCTGAGTACAAGATAATAAGAGAATAAAAGCCCGGCTTGGGTGGCTTTTGAGGTATTCTCGACAGTCAGGAGGACCACAGTGCCAATGATAGATCTGTTGCAACAAGTTAGAGCGCGATGAGAGATTTTATGGGGAAAATGTTAAGGGATTAGAATGAGCAACGTGCTGCGCACTTTTCATCACACTCCGGAAGCCCTTAACCCTTTGAGCATTTCAAATATCAAGAAAAGAAAAAAAAAGGACGGAGTGGAAGTATTCACAAGAGTGATGGCTTACGGTGCGACGTAGATTCCCATAATGAGTGTGTTTTGCTTGGTCTTCTGTACCAACCAAGTACTGCTTAGCAATATAAGAATGATATAAGCACCTAGTACCATTGCAAGTAGTTGCGTCTGTAGGACTGAGAAATGGAAGCTTTGAATAATGATGTTGGCAAAGGCACCCTGCAACAAGGGGGTGTTAGCATTTTCTATTTGGCTAAATTCTGAAATGAAAGTAGGAACTGGTTCAGGGGGAGCGGAAGGGGATAATCAAAGAGCCAGAATTTCTTACGAGACCGCTTGTAGGTAACGTGGTGCAAATCGCAATTAAGCAGTAACACCACATTTGAGGATCTCTAAATGCTTCCCACATTTGTTCCTTCCTGAATAGTTTGTTTTGGACTCCAGTCTGGTTGCTGCGAACACGCTCCACCATCAACTTCTTGTCTTCCTCAGTAAAGCACTTGGCACGCATTGGACTATCAGGCATATACACCAACACGAACACTCCCCAGAGAACGGAGAGCGCACCATAAGTGATGAAGATAGCTTGCCACGACTTGATAGGTGATGGCGGGCTGCTGAGGAGGGAGAAACAGTAGGCTAGTAGGCCGCCGACAATTTGCCTACAAGCCACATTAGTATGATATTTGCATTGGGAGTTTCGAAAATCGTGGAGGTGAGCTGCCGAAGAAGACTTGCGGATAATTCGTCTCCCAAAACAACCGTGAAAGGGAGGAAATTATCTTGACATACTGCATGCCATTCATCATGTACCAGTAGCTCACTGTTGCGGCTTGTTCCTCACGTTTGTACCACATAGAACTAAGGAATACAAAGGCTGGCTGGCATACTGCTTCGAAAATTCCTAGAAGGGTTCGCAATGCGACAAGGGAGGCGAAGTTTGTCGCTACGGCATGAAGAGCTAGCGTTGTGCCCCAGAGAATGATCGATACGCCCAGATACTTTGCGATCGGGAGTCTCTGAATGAGCAAGTTTGTAGGGTACTCAACGAAAAGAATTGCAATATATATGCAAGTCGTCAACATTGGAAATTCCTGGTTCGTGGGCGAAATGTGGAGATCTGTGCGGAGCCCCATTATACTTGTGAAGCTCAGAGTGCCTTTATCCAATGCTTGCAAGAAGTACGTGAAGACCATTATACTTAACACGCGTTTGTCGATCTTTCGTTTGAGTCGAGAGTTTTCCTCCGGCGAAATATCGATTGGGACTTCCGAGGCATACTTCGCAACTTCTTTGTCGACTCGATTGTAGTCCATGTGGTCTTTCTTGAGATCTCCATCCTGCCCGTGTTCAGTGTGAACAGCTGGTGCAATTCCAGAATCTGGAGCAGCCTTTTGGGCCATGTCGCAATATAAATCGTCACTGCACTTGGATGCTTGGTGGTTGGCAGTAACTTCTCGTGGTATCTAGGGATTATGTTGTATTCGACTGAGGCAACCAGAAGCTGGAGCGAGGATACTGGCGAGTATATGAATCTTCCTAGACCATGTGCAAATATGCACATGCAACAGTAATGAGTGGGGCCTGAACGACTTCTCCGCAATCTTTTCCCCAGTCTTTCATAGGAGACAAGGATCAACAGTTTCTACGGAAACCACTTCCCTATGCGGTGAACCAATTGGATGGCTCTTAGCAGAGGGGTTTAGGCGTACTGTTGTGGAGTAATGGAGAGGTTTTCTTCAGGGGCAAGCTTTGCTCGCGAGGTCTCCGTGCTCGACGAGCATTATTATTGGGCTACAGCCAAAATCCGGGGGCCCTGCAGCTTCGAAGCTACTTCTGGAGAAGTATACGAGTGCCAAGGACGACAAGAAAAAAGCCATCGCAACCTCGGCACACTGATGGCCGAAATCAAGAATTTGTTTACTTTCGAGATGATCCACGAATCAAAGTGTTTTCCAAAGGTGGGATGACCCACCAATACCATCTCGCAAAACAACATATGTTCTCAAGCTTCCAATAGTAACGGGGCAAAAACCAAACGAATTCGGGGAGCTGAGAGAAAAATTCACAGCCTAAGAACAATATGCCGCAAGTCGCCCACGATATCGCCGCCCAAAATGTCCACAAAACTATCAATTCCTTAATTCATCAACTTATCAACATCAAAGACGAAACAGGCGAGTTTCTTCTTAAACTAGAGGATGGCAGAGTTATTGATACGAAAGGGTGGGGCGGATGGGAATGGACGCATGGAGTTGGCCTTTACGGGCTATGGAAATACCACGCCCTTACAGGGTCATCTGAAGCCCTGACCATTATCGAAAAATGGTTCGCTGCACGATTTGACGAGGGAGGAACAACAAAAAATATCAATACGGTAGCGTAAGATGAATTCCATTTCTTGAGCAGCAACTGCAAAGGACTCGAAAAAAAAACTTGCAACAAAAGCCCAAACATCAGAAAGGACGCTGATATGTGATTCGCAGAGCCATGCTTACACTTGCATACTTGTATGAAAAGTCAGAAAATCACGCGTACCTGCCATGGCTTGAGAGCTGGGCAGATTGGGCAATGTACGAACTTCCTCGGACCAAGTATGGTGGAATGTCTCATATGACCTACAACTCTCTCAACTCACAAGAACTCTGGGATGATACCCTCATGATGACCGTTCTGCCATTGGCAAAGATTGGCAAGCTGCTAAAACGACCACACTATGTTGAAGAAGCAAAGCGACAATTCCTTCTCCATATCAAGTATTTATTCGATACCAAAACCGGGCTGTTTTTTCATGGTTGGACGTTCGCAGACGGAGGCCATAATTTCGCGGCCGCACTCTGGGCCCGAGGCAACTCATGGTTGACAATCGTTATACCAGAATTCCTGGAGCTCCTTGATCTACCAGCAGACGATGCGTTCCGCATACATCTTATTGACACTCTGGAAGCTCAATGCCGGGCTCTTATCGAATACCAAGAGCCGGGTGGGCTCTGGCGCACGCTGCTCGACCAGCCTCTGGACGAGGGATCATATGTGGAGAGTTCGGCAGCAGCAGGATTTGCTTATGGCATGTTAAAGGCGTTGCGAATGAGGTATATACAAGGAGAGGAGTTTCGGAATTCGGCAGTGAAAGCAATCAAGGCGGTCCTGGGCAAGGTTAGCGATGAGGGAGAATTGATGGATGTGAGCTTTGGGACCGCCATGGGGCATACATTGCAGCATTATAAAGACATTGATCGAACAAGCATGCCGTACGGACAAGCAATGGCGATCATGGCACTAGGGGAATTCCTGAGGGTGTTTATATAAAGTTGGCAATAAACATATTCAACGCGTCCAAGTTTCGAAGTCGCGTCGGTCACACGTGACCTGCGTTGGCGTGCAAACTATTTTGGTCTGGGCACAACCTCATGAACTCGCAAGCTCATAACCAGTCCACATTTCATTTCGTGAAATTTCTCATCTCTCGGATCTGGTTTCCGTCAAGTGGCGTTTGAAATGTGAAAGCTTTGCTAAGTGAGCCCCGAGGCATGAGCTCACCCTTCGTTGACCGTACGGTTCGTACCGGAGCCGGTGAACTGTATACACTTGGTCGCTCCAAAATTGCAGTAGCCTGAAAGAAGAAGGTCAGTTCTTTCTTTGCTTTTATTGTCTTCTGACACAACGTTATAGTGTTTTTCTCTTACACACGAAGTGCTTTGCATTGGCGTGAAAATATTCACCAGCCGGTGACTCGTACTTTACAATGAGCAATCGAGCTAGAGCACAAGAACTCATGACACGCAATGATTCATGTAAGAAAGTCCCAGGGAATCACACTCTGGGATTGATCACAGTGTTTTGGAAACTATAAACTCATCCCGGCCCCAAGTGGTCGAGCTTATAATTGCAGCTTACCGTTCAGCCGCAGTCTATACCACAATTCAAAAACCCCTCAAAAGACGTCAACCCAAGTGATAGGACTCACACCGGATACTAGCTCCGCAGTCATGGACGAACAGCAGACAGATCGCCAGGTAGATGGCTCAAGCTTGCGTGGCCCCTGGTACAAAAGGTTTGGCACCGCTAGTGTCAAGAGTATTTTTCGAGCATCAAAAGAGGTCACCGAATTACATCAAAAGCTTCAGAATATACAAGTAGGTGTACCGGCCCCCACCTCTGTCGTGAATGGTATCACGCGGGCAACATATGTTCTCAACGTATGGGATCGGAAGATCGAGGATTTAAAGACAAGCGTTGTGCGTGGGCCTACCACTATCATCAAAAGTATTGCGAGGGGATCGAATCGGACTGAAGCGACTGGCGGGAGGCTTCCCAATTTTCGCAAATTCTCTCTCTTACCCCAAGAAATACAAATCAAAATTTGGGAACTCGCAACTTTGTTGCCTCGGGTCATCAAGTTTGAACAAAAGCGCATCATGTGGCCACAAAATCACATGCTCATCAACACTTCTGGCTTTGATCCTCTATTGATTACATCCTTTAAGTCTCGGCAAATTGCGCTTGAAAGACTTGGTAAAAGATACTGGGTCTGCGGCGACGGACCAACCATTATTCCTCTCTACTCAATCCATTTCAATCCTGGAAAAGATACGATATTTGCCCCAGATATGAATAGCATATGGAAGTTATTCAGGGCGTACAACATTTGCGCCGACGAGAAGCCATTTCAGCGCACCAGTATGACACCTGTCAAATCGCTTGCCATTGGGGGTCTGGTAATGCCCGAGAAAGAGCCTCCGTTCGATCCAGAGCGTCCTGACGCTGATCCCGACCGACTGCGAGATTTATCGGCTTTGCTCAACGCTATTTCGAGTTGTACAAGCCTCGAGGAACTCATCCTTGTCCAACCTTCAATCTACAGGCCGCGTCGTTTTACAAATCGAATGGCCGCCAATCGACTAGGGAAAATAATAAGAATGACTGAGGTGAGCGGAGAAGAGTACGACCGACGAGTGCGAGAACTGGTGCGAAATCTCACTCGTAACCTGAAAGAAAACATAGACAGATATTCCGACGCCACTGGCTGGACTAACAGTGGGCACCACTATACCCGAGTCCCCTTCGTTCTCTCCGAATGGTGGAGGAATCCGGTTGTGACTGTCATGACAAAAACACAGTTCAAAGCCCGCTTCAGGTACTAGAAAGTCATGGCACAGCGGACATCGTGAAATAGAAAGTTTTACGTGGGTTAGACTGATGGAGGAGCAAGTCACTGAGCGGAAAGTGGGCTGCCTAGTTGTTCTGAGCAGTATCTGGAGGAAGAGCGCAGTCAGGAGACTGGAAACCGCAAACCCTTAGACTACTATTAAGGTAGGATACAAGGAACAAGTTACAATTGATGCTTTGAACCTTGGTAGTTGTCATGTGAGTATCGAATAATCGGAATAAATTTGAAGAGGATTTTCGAAGAAGAAATGATCCTCAAGCTATGACAGACAATATCAACGCGGAGAGGTCAATTTGAGTTCAGAGTATGAACTTCAGACTTGACATTCCTCGCCAAATAATGTACATAGGGCCTATATTCGACTCCAACTCGTATTCGCCATGCCCTGGCAGTTTGTAAAAGAGGAAAGAACAAATCATGGCAAAGCCATGTGCCAAGACTTACACCTACAACTTCGGAAGAAATGCTAGAAGAATGGCTGCAACTAATGTAACAATACGGTTTGTATTGCATATTAATCATGAACTATAGCAAAAATTTTGCCCGTGGATGAAAAGGGAACATTCTGAGGATGTTTGTAAGCATCCGTGGTGGGGTTGGACGGGCATAATTTGTCACTGCGGGGTTGGGTGGAAGCTTAGCGACCTATAAGAACAACCTTCCTTCCTTTCTGAGTTGAATTTCGCAATTTACATCGCTCAAGATGTCTTCTCAAAAGGTTTTGATGTGAGTCTCAGCTTACCCTGTTGCTTTCAACCGTAAAGCTGACGACACACCAAGTACCGGAGCTACCGGATACATCGGCGGAAGCGTTCTAGGTAGTGTCGTGCAAGCGTTCCCTGACTTGCAAATCACTGCACTACTTCGATCACTCTCGGAGGAGTTCACCACTCGGTACCCACGGGTCAAAATAGTGATTGGAGATTTTGATTCGTCGGATGTTATTGCAAAGGCGTCCAGCGAGGCTGGCATAGTATTGCGTAAGCTCAACCTTTCCTGTGAGCACGGATTGCAGAGATTCTCAAAGCTTAACAAAATGCTGAAAGTTTATCTCTACAGAGCTTGGTCCCGACCACCGTGGTTGTGCAGAAGCCATTCTCTCCGGTCTTTCCAAAAGAACAGAGCCCAGCTTCTTCCTTCATCTGACAGGCACTGGCTGCATCTCTGACGTCGCACAGCAAGAGTGGGCTGGAAAGAAGAATCCGGAGGTTTGGAACGATATCACTAATATTGATGAAATATACAATCTCCCCAAGGAGGCTCTACATCGAGAAATCGATCGCCTTGTCACGGACGCTTCTGGCGATCTCGTGAAAACACTGAGCATCGTGCCGCCGGATATTTACGGTCAGGGAACTGGAATTGGGAAACGGACCACGTTTCTTATTCCTGAGTATATCAAGATTGTTATGGAGAGAAAAGAGGCTTTTTATCTTGGGGAAGGCGATAATATGAGAGCAGTGTCCCATATCGAGGATGTGGCCAGCTCATGGGTCCTGCTCCTCGGGGAAGCCCTCGCAGGCGGGGGACGCGCACAGTGGGGAAAGGAGGTGACATTCGCCCCGCCCCATTTATGATGTTGGTGTTTTAACACTGTACAGGGCTTTTACTTTGCCGTCGCAGACGAAGTCCGCTGGAAGGATGCTGCTGAAGCTATCAACAAACTTTGCATTGAGCAAGGATGGCTTCCAGCGGACAGCAAAACAGTTTCGTACACTGCCGAGGAGGTAGGAAGTGCAATGCCTAGTTGGCCGTTTTTGGCAAAGTACATATGGGGATCAAACAGTCGTGCTAAATCTGCTCGACTGGAAAGCCTGGGATGGAAAGCAAAGGGGCCGAGTTTCTGGGATGCTCTTCCAGCAGACGTGGCACATGCTGTAGAGAATCGCGGGTCATCTATGGGAATGACAAAATAGATGTTTTAGTCAAAATCCTAAGGAAAATCCGAGCTATTCAGGTCGGGAACGATATCATGAATCGTGTATTCTGCCGGCTTCACAAAACGGGCCAGAACCACTGGCGTCATTGCAGCGTAGGATGTAAAGCACGATGTATAATTATGCGCTAGATGCCGTAAATTATAGCTGGGAATGGTGCTTGAGATACACTAGTACCTGCAGATAGTAAAATAAATGTACATTTCGGCACGGCTCGGCTCGCTCGTCAAGACACTTTACTACGTATTGAACCTCACTTCCGCCCTAAGGGGGGTCAAACGCCCTAGAGATATGGCAGATTGAATCCTTTGGGTTCCTTGTCTCTAGATAGACTCGGTGGCAGAATCGTAGGAGTGTCTGTCTTTAATGCAAAGCTACTCCAATGACGGGGTTAGCACCAAGGAACAAGGGGTAGCATGGGCCCGCGGATCGCGCGAACTTCCTCGAGCACTATCCACGACTTCTTCCATGGGCTCGCTCGGTAGTCATCGTATATACAAGCGATCAAAAAAAACGAAAAGTCATAGTCGTGACAGAAACCCCAAATTTGAGCACTTGGCAGTAACCCAGAAATTTCGATTCAACATCCTGGGATCTGCACAGGCGGTACGTGAACACATTCCTTGAACAATTCTAGAATCGTTAAAGCTCGACCTTAACGGAAACGCACCGAGTCAATTTGGAGCAATGTCATCTTCCATCATCCATCGTCCATCTTTGCCCCTCCCAGCACCGACGACGTGTAGCCAGGGGCCTGATCCTCTTCCCACTTAGTGCTTGGACTCGGAGGCAGGCAGTGTGCAGGACAAGATTCGAATGAAAGAAGGGAGATGCAGGCATTACGTCAGTGAAACGAAAAGAACAATCCATTTCGCTGGCAAAAATCAGATACAAAGAGGGAAAGAGCATCTCGTTGAAAAGTAAGAATCTGCTGAGCTGAATTTTGTTGCGAGAAGTTCAGAATGCGGAAGTGCTCGAAAGTCCTAGACCAAGAAAAAGAAGAACTTGGAGGAGCTTGAATTTATAAAAAGACGTTTGGAAATGCATGGCTCAAAACACAGTCATGAATGCGGCGAGAAAGGAAGAAATCAAAAAATACTATGCTAAAAAAAAAGCTCCCTCCAGCGCGACCCCCATGGTTTGGACTCGAGAAAAACAAATAATCGTCACTTCTCGGACCGAAGAAGAGCTCCCCGTAGAATCATGCAAACAAAGAAATATCAAAGTATAATAACCGCAGTGGCAACTCAAGAAACCCCTCGAACGCCCCTATTCACTCGGAAGC
>QGMK01000404.1:0-25833 GCA_007825345.1 Lachnellula suecica
CAAACAAGCAAAAACACCGCCATCCTCCACTCCGACCTCTCCCTCATGCCAAAACTGCGCAGCGCCTGGTCATCCTGGAATTACATCACCGAATCCTCGCCCACATCTTCAAACATCGACCAGGTCTGCCTGACCTACAACATGAACATCCTGCAACACATCCCCGAATCAGTCTTCGGGCCCGTCCTCGTGACGCTCAACCCGCTACATCTCCCGCCTCCCGAGCTCGTGCAGGGTCGCTATACCTATTCCCATCCCCTATATAACGCGGAAGCGATCAGGAGCCAGAGTCTACTACCACGTATCCAGAATAAGCGCGGGATCAGCTACGCAGGCGCATGGACTAAATACGGCTTCCACGAAGATGGGTTCTCGAGCGGGCTGAAAGTAGCACAGGACCACCTGGGTGCTCAGCTGCCGTTTGAGTTCAGGGATAGCACTTTTAGCAGAGGCAAGAAGCCTGTGCTCGGCCTTGCGGATTTGGCGTTGAGGGTTTGGATTGCGATGGTGCAAGTATTCGTTATAATCATCGAGAATATTTTCCGCGTGCAGAGAGGGTCACAAAAGGTCCAGATCACGCCGAAGAAGATGCAAAAGATACAGTAGTAAGCTGTCAAGATATTTGGTCAAGGTGTTTGGCGCATACAGAGACGAGATCACAAGCATAACACATGAGACTTAGCAAAATATAACCCATAATAAAACCTGTAGCAACGCCGCATGCTCTTACTTGACATGCATGCATTAATCCCAGGCACCTTTCAAAGAACACTTGCGAATCAAAAAAGGCCGAAGTTGAGTGAAATGGCACTACCGGCAAATTGAGTCTGCACTGAGAGGTATCTAATACAGGCTGAAAGGGCATCCTTTCTCCACACTCTCCTCTTTCGTCTTCTCTTTCACAATCTTCACCGTCAGCTCCATCAACGCCTCTCCAAGCTTCTCATCCTGCGCCAACTCGTTCCCAGCCTCAGGAATAGCAGGCGGGCACACATACTGCCCAGTCGCCTGGGTCTTGGTAGCACAATACATTGCGCTGACAGCGCCTTGCCACTGGCTCTTCTTGAACGGCTGCATGCCTGCACTCATCGCGTATCCTGCGATCGGATACGGCTCGTGGATATCTTGAGTTGACATCTTCGTATCGACGAAGCCGGGATGGACGGAGTTGGAGAGGATGTTGGGGTGGGAGGAAGAGAGATGTCTGGCTAGGTATCGGTGGTACAGCATCACGGCGAGCTTGCTGCGGCCATACTGTCCATTGGGACCCAGGTCCTGGTTAAGCTCGTCGAGGCTTGCGAACTTGCAGTCACTGGGTGTACCTTGGTGTGCATTTGAGCCCAAGCCCACCAGGCGAACGGTGTTTCCGTTCTTGGCGGTGGCCTTGAAGATAGGGAGGAGGTGCGAGGTTAGGATGACGTGCCCGAAGTGGTTGACGGCCATGTGACGGTCGACGCCGTATTCGGTGAGCTGGTAGGTCATGATTCCACGTGCGGCGTCGTTGATCAGGATGTCGATTCTGTCGGTCTGGTCGGCGATCTTCTTCGCTGTCTTGGCGACGTTGGACCAGTTTCCCATATCGCACTAGATGGAAAGTTAGTATGATATTCATTGAAGAATTATTGGAACCGAAGAAGCGAGTATGGGAGCTCCCAAAGAAGACTCTCGAAGGACCTGGTCCTCCAGGTCCAGAGGAGAAACGGGCAGATTCTGACATACCTCAAAGAAGGTGATCTTCTTGGCTAGTTCTTCGCCTAAGTCCTGTGAGATGGACTTGTGGGCCTCATCGAAGGAAGACTGGTTGGAAGAGATGATGAAGACCTTGGAGATCCCGTGGGACAAGAGAGTGTGAACGCATGCATAGCCAATGCCAGCTGTTCCTCCGGTGATTACTGCAATCTTTCCACTGACGTCGGGAACTTCTTCAAGAGAGAACTGGTGTTCCTTAGACGCAACACTATGGCTACATTTTGGGTCAGCATAGAAGTTATAGGGTTTAGTGGAGGAGCTCACCTTGGGCCGCCAAAGTTCTCCGCAATGGTACTCTTGACTGTATCAATGACTGCCGCCATTTTGTAATTTCTTTGCTGATTTGAAATTCTGTTGTGGTTTTGGTTCTTGTAGGCTGTAAGCTGTTTGCAGGCTATTAGCTTGACCGGGCGGTATATCTGGTTCAGAACCCTGCCGGGAGAGCTTAAGAACATACCCAAGATTTTGCTTGAGTTGCGGGGATATTTAGGCAGGAACGATGCTTATTCTTATGCTTATCCACAAAGCAAAAATAGAAGAGGAAAGGACTTCTTGAAGTAAAGTTTGGTGGGACGAAGTGTACAGGAGGAGCAGTCTCGATCGTCATCATTTGGTCATGACGACATTAACTATTTACTCACTTCCACAGTCGGAAGTATGAATTTCTGTTTTCGAGTCGGACATTGTCCCACTTGTAAAGAGACAGAGTGTCACTATTTCGATCGATGTCGATTAATAGTGCACAGCGGATGTGAGTATCCACACCACGTGATTGTATAAAAGGGGAGGCGGTCGTGGAAATGATAATAGGACTTCACGAAGAAAATCCGAAAATTGCGGATGTTTGAAGCCTAAAGGTATCGGACGAGTCTAGAAGCAATATCTGCGGATGATGACTCTAAGCTAGCTTCATAGCTCCGCTTTTGAATCCATGCTTAACAGTTCTACTATTCACAGTTCCCCAAAAACTTAGCTTGAGATGTACTTCTTTAACCCTCTCAGCCTCTCCTTCGCATTCTCTAGTACATCGTCATTCTTGCATACCGCAAACCGCAGCCAATCTTCGCCAATGTGCGCATTCGCATCAGTGTAGAACTCGGTAGGAGGTATGGCAGCTACTCCGACTTCTTGGATCAAAAACCAACTCAATCTGAAATCCCTTGGTCTGTCTTTAACGTGATCCGGGAACGGATAACCGTCTGGGACTTTGACTTTCTTCATGTTGACCAGTACGAAATATCCACCTTCAGGGTCCGAGAATGGCAAGTCAAGCTCCTTCCAGATTTCGTTGAAGCGATCCATCTTACCTTTCATTTCCTTAACAGCCGATGTCCAGAAACCGTTTTTATCAGCCTCTTCGAATCCTACAGCTGCTGCCTCTTGTAGTGGTGAGACGGATGAGTAGCAGATTCTGGTATGTGCGGCGGCGGCGTATTGGATCAGATGAGGGGGTCCGATCAACCAGCCTACTCTCCAGCCTGTGGCATAAAAGTTCTTGCCAGCGGAACCAACAGTGAGGGTAAGGCTCTCGATTTCCGGGGACAAAGTGGCGATACGCGTAAAAGGAACATAGTACAGGCGGTCGTAAACTTCATCGGAGAGGATGATGATGTTGTTCTTGACACACAACTCGCCAATTTTGAGCAACTCTTCCTTGGAGAAGACCTTGCCAACAGGGTTGTGTGGTGTATTGAGAACAATCATTTTGGTCTTTGGGGAGATGGCCGCCTCCAGCTCTGCGAAATCGACACTCCACTCGCCGGCTGAGGAGTCTTGCGTTGCGCCATTGGGAGGTGGGTGAAGCGGAACGTAGACAATTTTTCCGCCTGGCATCTCGATGTTTGAAATGTATCTAGGCAAAGGTTAGTTCTTCAGGTCAAGTAGTTGAATACTGGCTTTCTTACTGGTCGAAGAAGGGCTCAAATATGATAACCTCATCCCCTTCCTCAATAAACCCCATGAAAGCACTAAGCATCCCTAAAGAGATCAGCATGGATCACAGGTAGGACTCCTCCAATACTGACCTTCATTTGCTCCCGTTGTAATGGTGATCTCGGTATCTGGATTCAGCTTGCGTCCCCATAACGGCGAATAGGCATCCGCGAGAGCCTTCTTTAGGCGTGGGCGCCCTCGAGTGGGAGAGTATTGGTTGCACTCAACCTTATCCAGCGCTTGCTTCGCAGCGTTTATAATGAACTCTGGAGGGTTGTATCCAAAGAAGCCTTGGCCCATATTGACAATCGGCTGCTTAGGGGATGCTGCAGCTCCTTCGTTGACAATGGTCCTGCATTTTGTTGTTTAGTATCTATCATTAAAATCAACCCAATGCGGATGCGGAGAGACACGGAGAGGTAGCAGTTCTGAATCATGAGGAAGAAGTTCTTCAGGCCCAAGACCAAGCGCGTTATCTGAGAGGCAGGAAAAATGACAGTAAAGTGTTCTTTCTTACCATACATCTTGTCTCCTGTCTGCGACTCTGGCAGCAGGTTGCGGCGGCTTAAGAGCCATGGTGGGGGTTGGGGTAGAGCTCGAGTATGCTCGGGAACTAAGCCCAGCTATCGACTGGAAATGTTTGGGAACTTGAAGTTGCCAGGTTCGTGCCAAGTAAGAGAAGGCAGTCCGAGTATTCATGGATGTCTCAAAAAACTAGGAAATTCAGATTTGGCGTTTACAAATTTAGAGGGGGAGAATGGGGACTCCAAGATGACGAGCTCGCGACCTCCGATGTTGTGCCGGCCGAGTCACTTTGGTGCTTCCTCACTGCAACTCTCGATGCTGCTGGCATTGCTGCTTGCATCAGAGCTCTTTACCAACGTCGCGCATCCCGATTTCCACGCGAAATCCTTGCGATCTTCAGCTATAAAGCAATGGCTCTAGCTGAAACCTCGAATAAGAGCTCCTGGCCGCTCTGAAGTTCCATTCGAGCTGAGCAGGCCATCTGCCCCCCTTCACCAGCGCCATGGACTCCTCCAGCCCTCCTCTTCCTATCACAGTCCGGTTTACAACATCTATCCCTGATCTGCTACTGGATATACCTGACCCGGCGGAAACGACTGTCGTTGCTTTGAAGCACCTCATCCGGTCAAAGCTTGACCTCCCTACGTCGAAACACCGGTTCCGATTCATACACAGCGGCAAGTTACTCAAAGATGACGATACATTATTAGCCGTTCTGAAGATACCTGCACCTCCTCCGCCTCGCGCTCCTGATCCAAAGGGGAAAGGAAAAGCCGTCGATCTGCCACCTCCGCGCGTCTATATCAACTGCTCTATTGGGGATGTCTTGACATCTGCTGAGCTGTCTGCGGAGACATTTGCAGCAACTACTTCAACAAACAAGTCTAGAAATGCGGCAAAGGGTGATTCGAATAATGGAAGTTCAACCGGTCCAACAACGACTACGACGCCAACCCCACGCGGTTTCGATCGACTACTTTCTGGCGGCTTTTCTCCCGCAGAAGTAAATCAGCTTCGATTGCAATTCCTATCCATACAGTCCAACATCCATACCCCAGACACCATGCCGTCACCCGAAACACTACGGCGCATGGAAGATGCGTGGATTGATGATAATGCGGGCAATACGGGCGCCGGAGCTGCTAACGGTGGGTTTGACTTTGGAGACGATGGCCTTGGAGGCGGTGCTCTGGACGATATCCTGTGGGGAAACATAATGGGGTTTCTATGGCCTCTAGGCTCTATAGGATGGATCATTCGGGAGCGTGGGGTATGGTCTAGAAGGAGACAAATCGCCGTCTTTACGGGTTTTGTGCTCAGTCTTACATTCGGGATGTTGAGAGTTGTATCATAACGGAACCGTTTGCTCTCGGAGACTGCGAGGCCAACGGGGCGAATTCGTAACACGAGCAATGGAGCACAAAAACCGCCTTGTCGATACTTTTCCTCTGTCGTACAACTCCAAATGGGGGCTGTACGACTTGCACGACGGAACGCTTGATCTACCGTATCCATGGTACGAATTAGTTTATATCGAGAGCTTGATAACTTCGGCCATCTTGTGGAACAGTCGACCAATTATCTTTAGTTCATGTCCGGCACTTATTGGTCCGCAGGAAGTATCCCGAGGACAGCAGGCATTCGTGTCACTTTGTCACTCGGTCTCGATACCGGTAGACTGGTATTTCCGAACCAAACTCAATAACATTGGTTTGACGTTCCGAGATCAGACCACTCTTCTCTTGATAGTTGGAGTACCGCTCTTGTCATCTGATTATCGCCTTTTGAGTTCAGGAAACCGTTGGGAACCGTACTACCCTTGGTAACGCTACATATACGTCAAGAAAAGACACAATCCTCATATGTTCCACTTGCTCTTCCAAACTTCTGTCCCGACCTCCTCTCTTGTGACAAAATTGGCGTCCGCCTCCGCTCACCCGGCACATTTCCAATTCCCAAGTATTTGTTTATTTTGGGTTATCGCCTTGAAGGGCTTGTGTTGCCAATGGCTGCTGTTTAACGTTACTGACTACCGACCTTGTGCATTTCCCTCCATTCCTTTGACTTCCTCAAACGCAGCCATGCATTTGGAAGCAGTGTTCGCTGAGCTGTAAAGCCCAGGGACCGGGACGACCAATTGGTCGGGATTTGCACAAAAAATTACTCAAACGGTGGGCTAGATAAAAGCCTCGAGGTCAAGTGCTCCTAGAGTGCATATTATATTTCTGAAATCATCAGCTCATCTCAAGTATGACAGACCTACCGGAGAAAGATGAGAGACAGGCTAAAGCCGATTCTCCAATTCATACTTCAGGCGAGCTGTCTCAAGCCCAGCCCAAACCTCACGCACAAAACGTGTCTCCCTCCCCAGATCGCCAAGTTGAAGGCCAAGCCGAACCCCAGAGCCATTCTCAAAGCGTGTCTCCAATCCAGGCTCTAGCTGACGATCAGCCAAACGACGAGATCGAAGCAGACGTAAGTCAGTAGCATACATGCGCGCTCAGACTTACAAGATAAAAGGACAACGAAGCTCTAGAAAGGGACTCTGCGTTCGGCGACAATGAGTCGTAGGTCAATACATGATCTCCAGTGGTAAAACGTTTCTAACGATCTCGCAGCATTGCAAGCTCAAGAACGTCGTTGACGTCTGGTATCACCAGATATCGGTAAGTTCTCATTACCACCTCACCAAAACTCTTGAAAACTAACGTGTCTCACTTAGGCAGGAGGTTTGCAGTCTGTCCCAAGTTTTGCATGCACCTGTTACTGATGCATATTTAGAACGGGAGAAGATATCACGCGTACAGAGACGGAAAATATCTTTTTGTAAGCCGATGTACCACGATTAAGAGAGTAAGCACTGACACAAGCAGCCGAATGACGAGAAGGAGCAAGATCGACTTGACCTGGTACGCAAGCCGGTCTGTCATACCTCAGTTCCAGATACTGACATTATTAGTTTCACCATGTCTTCAACCTCCTGTTTGGCGGCAAGCTTTTCCATGCACCGGTCGATAATCCACAGCGAGTACTGGATGTTGGGACCGGGACGGGAATCTGGGCCATAGATTTCGCGGAGTACGCATTCTCCATATTCAAGTAGAACACTAGCACTTTTTCACTAACATCCGAAAGTCAGCACCCTTCCTCCCATGTGGTAGGCTGTGACCTATCGCCAATCCAGCCAGGCTGGTACGTCTCCCATCCCTCTTCCCGTCTCTCCCTTCCACTAACAAACCCAGGATCCCCCCAAACCTCGAATTCGAAGTACCCATACTTTTTCCCTTCCCCCTAAAACCCCACTAACGACCACCAGGTCGACGACATTGAGGACACATGGCGCCACAAGCCTTTCAACTTTATCCACATGCGGATGCTGGGCGGCGCCATCAAAGACTGGGAAGCACTAATCGCCCAAGCATACGACAATCTAGAGCCGGGCGGCTGGCTGGAGAGCGTCGAGTTCGAAGTCTGGGTCGACTGCCAAAACGACGGCGAGGTGGAGATGCCCAAGATGATTCAGCAGTGGCAGTCGCTTCTCACCGAAGCTGGGGAAAGAATTGGACGCACGTTTATTGTGGCGGTGCATATGAAGAATTGGATGGAGAAGGCGGGGTTTGTGGACATCAGGGAGGATGTTATCAAGGTGTGTTTTTATTTCGCTCAGTCTTGTGTTGTAGATGGGGCGAAAATACTAACTGACCGTTATGTGTAGGTGCCTAATAGTCCGTGGGCGAAAGACCCTCGCTGGAAAGAAATTGGTGCCTATCAGCAGCATAACATGCTCGAAGCCGCCTCCGCCTACGGCCAAGCACACTTCACGCGCGTGCTGGGCTGGTCGCCGGATGAGTTTCTGGTGCTGAGTGCGGAAGTGAGGAAGGAATTGAAGAACCTGAAGTACCACCTCTTCTCGAACTTACACATTGTCTATGGTCAGAAGCCTGAGTAAAAATGGAAGACAAGGGAAGGAGGGTAATGATTAGTTAATGAATTTCTTAGGTTCTGGTTTATATACGAGTTTCTTAGGTTGGAAGCAGGCTTGGTCTATATACGAGTTCGATAGGCAGGGTGGATAATCTAATGCGGCTACCTGAGCTTTGACTCACGCAACCTTTTTTCTTCTACTATTTTTGCCTTCAAACTATCCATTTCATGGTGTTTGAATGTTTCTCAGATAGTGGGCCTTTCTTCATAAGCCGAAATAGTTTAACCGCTGTGACTGTTCATACAGAGGTAGAGTGTACAACGCCGCGAGCCTCTATTTGAACACCCGGAAGATCGCCGTCATTCATGTCCACCAGTCCCCTTTTGTTCCCCTCCTTTTGTTCTTATCCAAGAATCCCAATTACATATCTAACCATGGTTCGCTTCCATCCGGACAGAATTTGTATCGTTCCAAAGTTGGAAAGTCGGGATCACTTCCATTGATATACTTGTAGCAAGCAGAACGCTCATTGGCCCATTCCACCAAGCCATTCCAATCATTACACGTTCTAGTTTGCCCAAGACCGGGGATTGGAAGGTAGTCTTTGCTGTCTTTCTCCGCATTGAATCGACCAGTATATCTCGGTGTGTCGTCCGCATAGCACATAATTTCTTCCCGGATGGCATCGATGCAATGCCAACTGTGCTCAATAGAGCTATCTGGAATTCTGCCATCATATGCTTTCTGGATAATTTTTCTGAGAATAGCCTTTGGAAAAAGTTAGAAGGCATTTGGAGGTTCGGTGCAAGGGAGGTCTAACTTACCAAACAGTGTAAAGTGTGGAAAGAATTCAGAATGTAGATACTTTTGGAATCATCCCACGGCCACCGCATTGCTTCCGGTAGTCCTTTCGACATTACATACTCATCTGACAGCGCCACCATGCCCACCGTCTGAAGCATTTCGGGGGCTTCCCACGCTTCTTGTTGGATCTTCATATCATGGCTGCTGTATCGACTATCATGGAAGATGACATGCGGCTTATCAGCCACAAGGCCAGCTGAAGTCCCAGTTAAAATTGTATTTTGCACGGATGAAAGACTCCACGAACCATATTTTGTTTTGCATTTGTTTGCTTGATCATGGAACCTCTCGTATACCAGGACTGAGTTGAGCACAACCGAGCCGGCTAGAGCAATAAGTATCAATCGATTGACTATTCTCTGCCAGCGAGTCGACACTTCATGAGAAGAGTATAAATCGACTTCGGATTTGGACTCCAAATCGTCTTGATCTAACGGTTTGTATTCCAAAGAAGCCATTGTACAATGTGACCTAAGCGAAGGGGAGAAGTTGGATAATTGTTCTCTAGAAACGATGCGTCCCACTTTCTAAACTAGGTGAAGTTACTGAGAGAGGTCAAATTTTCTGCTCGGCTGGGTGAGCCACGCCCTGCCACGGCACTTGAGTACCTCGCATAATCCGACTTGCATGGACTTCGTAAACAACGCCGATGTACGACTTAAAGGGCCGCTTCGATGATGCGTACGGCGTAGACTTAATTGATCCAAGGATGAGTCTGTGAAGTTCGGAGGTGCAGCGGTCCTTCTTGCTACCGTAAAGTTTCGTACCTGGGTTGGGGAGCGGTAGACTGATCTGGTAGGTCACTAGGTGGGATGAACCGTAGAGTCGTAATCATGCAGGGCTAAGTGGTTTCGTCCCATGCATACCGGCATGATCTTATATCCGCTAGTATGTTGGCTGTTGGACCTTGCGATCTCGCGATCTCGCGATCTCTGTTCCGGGAAGTCCAAGGTACTGTAGAATCCTATTGGCTTCCACAAACGGCAACCACAAACGAGTGCCGGCTTCACACTTTCACGGGCCAATAGAACGACGTCGTTGCTTCTCATATGCAATGTACTGGGGTTTGTAGGTGGTGATGTTGCTCCTTAATTAACGGCTAAATAGTACGTTTGATCCCATGTACCGTGCAGTGATCACTGCATGTAACTTTACAGCGATCAAGCTTTCACATCACTTGAAATCGTACATTGTATATTTAGAATTTGTATTCACTTTTATAAAATTCCTAAGCATGCTTATTTTGGTAAAACCGCAATATTTACCGTAAAGTTCAAAATTTGGTAAAGTCGTAAACTTTTAGGATTCACACCGCAACCCCCACGCCTTCACCTCTAGCGACGAAGCTGTGAATGGTCGAGTCTTTTTTTTGTCACACAAGGGTCTCCCGTTGTTTCGCGAAGAGTTTGATTTTATTCGGAATTTTACGGTATCACGAAAGTATGCTCTCCTCCCTCATCGTGCGACTCGTTTGGACCGCCGCTGCACTCTTGGTCTCGGTATTGCTCTCACGGAAATGGATTTCCCATCGAGCCTTCCGTGCAGCTGTCGACAAACATGGCTGCCAAAGACCTCGAAAACATGTACCAAACGACCTGATAGTAAATGATTTGGCGAAAGCTCGAGCACAGGCAGCGAAAGACGGACATGCAATGAAACCATTTATGGACGATTTTGAGCGGTATGGCAAGACCTGGGAAGAAAAGGATGCATACGGAACTACGATTATTAACACAATGGATAAGCTCAATATCCAACAAGTTCTTTCACTTGGGCATCAGGATTACAGCAAACCTGACAGGTCAATGTTCGCCCCCTTTTTCGGCAAAGGAATATTCATGGAGGAAGGTGCTGCATGGAAGCACTCTCGAGATATGATAAAACCTATATTTTCTAGAGCTGAACTTTCAGATATGGATGCCTTTCAGCGTCACGTTGATAGATTCATAAAAATAGTGCCCCGTGATGGGACTCCGGTCGATTTGCAGCCTTTGCTAAAAAAGCTGGTATGCACTCCTTTTGCTCGTTTCCTGAGTCTAACTCACGCGTTATTATTTTATAGTTTTTAGATTCTTCGACCGAATTTATTTTTGGCGAATCTATGGATTCACAGCTTCCGGGTGACCCAAATAACTCCGCTGCTCTTCTAAGAGCATTCGACGAAGCTTTTGTGGGGGCCGGGAAACGAAGAGCAGCAGGAAAGCTTGCTCGTGTCAAGCTTGCCTTCGACAAATCTTGGAAAGTATGCCTCCAACAAGTCCATGCATTCGTCGATCGCCATGTTGAGCGCGCACTATCGATATCGATCCAGGAAGATGAGGAGTCCGCGCAAGCTTCAGGCCAAAAAAGACACATCCTTCTGCATGAGATGGCAAAACATATTCGGGATCCTGTTGACCTTCGGTTTCGGGTCCTGAATATTTTCATACCCGCGCTTGATTCCATTGCAATTTTGGTTGGAAATGTGCTCTTCCACCTAGCTCGTAATCCAGAGGCTTGGTCCCAACTGCGGAAGGAAAGTGCCAGAATTGAAGGCAAACCCCTCACATATGAACTTCTTAGATCCTTGAAACTCTTCAGAGATGTGGTAAATGAAACGATCCGTCTTCAGGGAATCGTAGGAAGAGCGGAACGCTTGGCAATTTGCAACACCCTTTTGCCTGTTGGTGGCGGTACTGACGGCAAGGCTCCGGTTTTTGTCGAGAAGGGAACGATAGTCGGAATGGTCATTTGGGGCTTGCATCACGACAAGGAGATATGGGGTGAGGACTTTGCAAAATTCAATCCTCAGAGATGGGTTGATAAGCCCTCAACAGGCGTGTTTCTTCCATTCTTTGCTGGACCACGAATATGTCCCGCACAGCAACAAGTCATGACACAAGCCATCTACTTACTTGTAAGGATGAGTCAAGAGTAAGCAAGGTTGGATTTCTGTTCTTTGTGTGCTGTTCTTGCATGTTTTGAAGTTCTGTGGACAAGTCACGGCCGCCAAGTCATTGCCCCGTAAGTAACTAAAGCTAACACTTTGATCATGTAGGTTTGTCTTGATTGAAAATCAAGATCCAGTCACAGAGTATGTAGAAAATTTAAAGGTTCTCGCGGAAAGCCGTAATGGCGTTCAGGTGTCATTGATTTCCTCTGAATCTACGAAGGAAATAATGTAATTAGCTCTAAATACCATGAAATTCCCCGTTACAGATGCCGCCGTACGACGACGAGCATCATGAGCCGAACGACAATTCACATAGCTGCTGCAAATTTTCCTGCCATCTGACGAGAAAGCTACCGCATTAAGTTGAAAATAGACCATGTAAATGTCTCACTGGATATGGGACTTTGTTATGGTCTTATTTTCAGATCAGTACGGTATGTTAAATAGTGCTAGTCAAAACTATAATGGAACTATTGTGCATGCTTCAGAGACCCCCATTTCCACATTGCTACAACGCAGTTGTCTGACCAGAATCATACTTCTTTTGAGCAAAGAAAGTTTCCAAGGATACCCTCAGCCAGCACTCGCACCGATATGCTCCCCCTTAAACCAAAATATCACTTCAGTCGGATTCCGTCTCAACCCAATTGGCAATTGGGACCGGATTCAACAGTTCGTCGCGTGCCATGAGAGCAGGACCTTTTAGAACCAAGTCAGCATTTTCTGTTTTAAAGGAGTACATTTTTATTGTGGACACAGAGTTTTAAGCATACCTTGTCGTGGAATGGCGGGGACCGCAAGAACAAGGGTGGCCATGAAGGCCAAGAGGAGGGGTTGGAACTGCATGGTCGTAGTTTCTCCAGATATCAGATTAGAGTGGACGTTTTCCGTAAAGAAGAACTTGAAATTTTTGAGTGAGGTCTTTTATGATATCTCTCGATGCTTAGGTTTGCGCACAGCCATGTGAGAAAAGGGCCATATCATATATATACACACTTGTGCTGACCGGGCTTTCTGACTGTCATTCGAATGTACGCAAGTAACCCTTGAAATGTTCCCAATTATCAACTAAGAAGGTGTAAAATATGTAAAAATACCATTTACCCAAAAATCGTAAGGGAATGATTGCAGATCATGCAGGTGCAGGCCCCCAGGGACCATAAGTTTGGTCACCGAGAAGTTGCAGGGCCCATATCTCGGAGTCTATGCATGAAGGCGCCGTCGATCCTATTGAACGCAGATATTGCGGCGTAGTGAAAGGATCAAGCAATTTGGAAGGTGCGAAAAGCGCCGTTTTTTACTTCGGTAAAAAGCTTCAAATATCAATGCGCCGCGCTGTCCAATGCCGCCGGGGGAAGCAGACCTTTCCCCGCTTCACATATTTTGGAATCACAAACTCCTCTTACCTTGCATACTCCAACCAAACAGCCTGCATTCGGAAATGATCCATCCGGTGATCCCTACAGTTGTCGCGGCGAGGTACATTGGGTGGATTATTTTCCTCCTATTGTAGTTTCGAAGTACGAAGTACTTTCTGAGCGATTCGCATTTACCCAGACGTTCAGCTTCGCCGTGGACATCAAACACCCACCGCGAATTTCCCCAGGCTTCGCCGTCTCAGAACAAGGCTCCTCGTATAGGGCTGCCATACAAAACCCCGTTTACGAGAACTCCTGCATGGGGGTTTATCAGGCCAATGATAGAGTACAGTGTGCGGGTTGGGTCGCTTGAAATATATTGCGACGATGTGACCCCACCCTTGCCAACACTGAACGCCATCAATATGGGAAAACCGAAGCATCAGTGGATGTACCTTCTGCCTGCTTTTCACTTGATGCTGTACTTTGTCGCTTGCAATTAAACATATGCTGCGTCTTACTTCAGGTCTCACTTGAGTATTCTAGAACTTTCAGTATCTTTGCCAGATTCGATCGTTGGAGGACTAGCTTGCAAGTATGCCGCCGTATGTTGAGTCTCATGGGCCCATTGCGGCGTTGGGAGGGGTTATGTTAGCATTGAGCGCGCTCGCTATTGCTTTCCGCTTCTATTCTCGCAGTCTGCAACAAGTCAAATACAAAGGCGATGACTGGACTATGTTACCAGGTCTTGTAAGTTCTCGAATCTTCAGACGGATTTCGAAGTATCGCACGGAACTGCACTTGCTAACCACTTCTGACGATTGAAGCTTTGCGTAGCCGGCTCTTGCGCATGTGCATTCTATGGTAGGTTTGTCTTTGCGAATTACTCGTAGCACAAGTCTGACATGCGTCACATAGGGGTTCGCAATAAGCTCGTGGGATATCCGACACCTGTAGATAAATTAGAGGCTGCTGCAACGACGCCTACACTGGATACGGTATGTACTACTCCTCAGTAATCTCCATGATCTTCAAAGCTAACCTTGTGCAAGTTGCTCATTGCCTTCGACATTTTCACCATTGGCGCTCTGGCATGTGTGAAAGTAAGCGCGCTCTTATTCTACTATCGGATATTCTGGGTTGGGCAACGTGGAGGGTGGTTTCGAAGTGTCATCTTCGGTAGCATCGGTGTAGTCGTCCTCTGGATGATTGCGTTTATGCTCCTGACTGGCCTTCAATGCGGCTCTCATTTTGATGCTCTTTGGAAGCCAACACATACGATATACTGCACAGTATCTCATCCTTTTCTGCTCAGCTATTCAATATCGGATTTGATTCTAGATGTTTGGGTTATACTGATCCCAATTCCGATGGTAAGTTTTCTAGCTTATGGTAGTTTCAGTTGGTTAATCAAAGCGGAGTAGGTCTGGACATTGAAAACAAATCTTACCCGCAAGCTTGCCGTTCTAGCGGTGTTCCTACTAGCCATAGTGTAAGTTAACTGATCTGAACTTAATGGCATTATTACTGACTTTACTAGTGGCATTGGGGGCTCTGTTGCAAGATTGGTTGTATACGTCCAGATTTTCGATGGTATGTTCCCGATACTAAACGTTGATCAAATAAAGCTGATCATTTCAATAGCTGGAGTCAACTTCAAAGGAGATGGGCGACGTAAGATCACTAATCTCCCGGGTGCCATATTCTTGCTAATCATGTCCAGTGGTTAATTCCAAGTCCCTATTCTTCACGCTTCTCGAAGTTGGTCTAACCTGCATCGCCGTCAATCTTCCCACCCTATACTTCCTCTCCAGGAAAGTGAAGCCAGAGAGTATACTGCGAAGCGTACGCAGTATGATCTCGATTTCTTCACAGCGAAGTCAGCGAAGTGTGGGCTCTGAAGTCAAGGCCCAGAGGTCAGACTCCTATCCGAGAACGGGCAGCAAAGATAGCGGTAGGGAAAATAGCATTTCGAAAACTCATCTCGCGAAAGCCGACGAGATCCATGATCAGACGTATGCGATGTCTGATTTGGAGCAGCAGAAACTACCAGGGACTCACGCGACGGCATAAAAGACCGAACAGCAGACATTGCGAAAGGGGGTCAAAGGAGAGTAAAATATATGCGATGATGTGACAGCGCTTCCCAACTCGGGAGGAGCCAAGGAGCACCAGCCGGACAACAGAAATTGTTGGTGTATATAGAACCAGCGTGGTATTCCACAAATATACACTGAAATAATAAGGCCGTTATGTCTGAAAAATGCCAGCTTTATTCCTTATATGGAGATGAAGAAGCTCTTCTCTCCCTCTTGAGGCTTTACGTATGCCCGCTTCATAATAGGGTCTACGCACGAAGTTCTAATTCTCTCGGGGGTAGCGGGACTCTCCAATCGCAGCAAGCCGTCGTCATTCGAATCCTTCCCAATCTCAGCCTGCACTCCGTATTGCTTTCTGGCAGCTTTCAACGCGTCCCGGATCGCGAAGAACACCACACTACCCATAAACAGAGGCGGTTCTCCCACTCCCCGGCTCCTCTGGATCGTCTGCAGGTTCTCCCATTGCACTCCCTTTAGCATGGAGACGTTGAATACTTGGGGGATGTCACGGAAGCCGGGGATTTTGTAGGCGCCAGGGCCGCGAGTTGCGAGCTGGCCTTTCATTGGACCTCCACGGAACCATAAGCTCTCTTCCATGGTAAACAGACCCATTCCCTGGACAAAGGCGCCCTCGATTTGGCCGTAATCAATCGAGGGGTTGATGGATCTTCCTATATCCATCTTGATATCTGCTCGCAAACAGGTCCAATCTCCCGTCAGCGTATCCACTTCGACTTCCGCACACGAGACACCCTGAGTGAAGTAGAAGAACATTTGTCCGGTATTCGGACCCCAAACGTAGCCGATATCAGGTGTCTTGTAGAAGCCGTTCGCGGAGAGGTTAACTCGGTCGAAATACGCAGAGCTGGCAAGCTTCTTCATCGGAGCATCCTTGCCCAACTTCTCTCTGTAGGGAGCTAGTCTCTCGTTGATTTGAGCACACGCATTGAATATTGCGTATCCATTCAAGTCCGAGGAAGCAGATGCCGCAGTAGATGATGTGTTCGCCACAGTATTGGTAGCTGTCTCGGAGATATGGACATCCGAGAGGGGAACACCCAAAGCTTCAGCAGCTATCATGGTCATTTTCGTATGAAGTCCTTGCCTGCCGCGATATTGTGGTCAGTATGTTATAAGTAAGAAGAATTTGAAATATCAAGAGTGCCCCTGAGCGCAGAAACTCCAGTGCGGGGAACATTGTCCCGGATAGGTGATGGACTTACCCCATTTCAGTGCCTCCATGTGCCACAAGAACTGTGCCATCATGATATACATGAACGAGAGCACCGGCTTGGTTGAGAAAGAGTGCCGTAAATGAGATACCGAACTTGGTAGGTACGATGGAAAGACCTCGCTTCTTCCACTTATGGGTAGCATTAAATTTCGTGACTGCCTCTCGTCGCTCTTCGTACTTAGTTTCCTCTAAAACCTGCTTGTACATTATTGGTACATGCCAATCCTTCAAGCTCTGATTGAAATGCGTTATCTCGTTCGGCTTATAAAAGTTAATCTCCCGTAACCTCTCAACGGGTATATCCAGTCGGTCTGCGATCTCTTCCATATACGATTCGGCAATGAAGATTCCTTGAGGTCCACCGAATCCACGGAAAGCTGTATTCGACATTGTGTTGGTTTTGCATAGTCGTCCTCGGACGTGTACGTTGGGGATGAGGTAGCAGCCGTCGATGTGGGACAAAGCTCTGTCGCAGACTGCGGCGCTGAGATCTTGACTCCACCCTGCGTTGCAGAAGACATCGGCATCGAGTGCTTGTAATTTTCCATCTTTGTTCACACCAACCTTCCACCGTGCGAGGAATGGATGTCTCTGGCCGCTGGTTATCATGTCTTCATCTCTGTTGAGCATGCACCGGACTGTGAATCACGCGGAGTTAGCTTTACTGTCTCTAGCAATCCTGACCCATAAACATGTTTACAAGCCGGCAGGGAAAGCGAGACTGAAACCGGAAGGATCACAAGATCTTACCTGGACGTCCGGTTTTCTTTGCAGCAAGAGCGCAGATACCTGTCAATTGGATTGACCGAGTCTCTTTGCCACCAAAGCCTCCACCAAGGCGTTTCACTCTAGAAACCACCTTATTTGCCGAAACATTGCATACTTGTGCAACATATGTTTGTCTGCCACGCATTAGTAAGTAAAGCCAGTGTGGGTGGAAACACCAGGGTACGACTTACGTTTCCGTGGGGTTTTGGGTGCTAGCAAATATTTCCATTTCGCCGTCTTCTGGCTTTGGTACCGCTACACATGCATTCGTCTCCAAATAAAAGTGCTCTTGCCCTCCCATCCTGACAACGCCTGTGAAAACATGGTCGGCATCTTTGAAGGCGCCTTCCGCATCACCTTTGTTGATGTACCGGAAATGTTCAAAGAAACTCTCCTTCTCAATCGCTTCCTCCATGGTGAAGATAGCGGGTAGCTCCTCATAGTCTACCTTGACAGCTCTTGCTCCAGCGGAAGCATGAGCTGCACTATCAGCTAGAATAACACCGATAGGTTGCCCAGTAGTGAAAACTTCATCAACAGCGAAGAATGTCTCATCACAGACTGGCGCTCCCCAGAAATTTGCTTCTGGAGAGGGCATGTCTGTGTGATCAAGCCATTCAACAACACCTGGCAACTCCATTGCAGGAGAGTAATCCACGGAAGTGATCTTAGCGCGCGCTTTTGATGACAATACTAAGCACCCATAAAGCTCGTTCTTCTGGACAGGTATATCGTCGGTGTACTGGGCTTCTCCGCAAGTCTGCTTTAGTGCAGCCACGTGAGGATTAGCCTTTCCAAGGATATTCTGCTGGTAGGCAATGGTAGAATCTGTATCCTCCTTACCAGAGGAAATTATCCTCTCAATCTCAGCAATGGCTTCTTCGTCGACTTCGGATTCGTTGACTTCAAGCTTTGAAAGAACTTCATGGTAAAAGCGGTAGAAAAATCCAAGAGCGAGCGATTTTCGGTAAGTAGCCATTCCACCTGGCACTCCAAACCGGAGATCGAAGTCTTGCTCTAAAGCGTTCATGGCTCCTTCAAGTGTTGCTGGATTTGTAAACTTCTTCCCTATGAGGTACTTTCCTACAGTCTTGGCGGCTATTGTAGTAGGTGCAAGACCTCCATAAACCAAGTCCGCGCTCTCAACTTCATTTGAGTCGCTAAGAGAAATGCGAAGAGCAGCATTTACAATAGCGATATCGTCATCTTTCCGTTTTGACTGTTTGTATGCCTGGAAGAACTCTCCTTTTTCGCTCGTGATTGGGATCCTAATGCTGGCAATAATCGCGTCTGGCGGAAGAGCTGTAGTCCGGTACCCTTTGAAAAATTGAGACATTGGAATTTCAGTCTCTTCATCGAGCGATTTTGCGACCAGTATGGCATTTGCAGCAACAAAAACGGGATTGAGATCGGAAATGGGCGAAGCTGTTGCGAGATTTCCCGCAGGCGTACCGACATTTCTGATCTGGCGTCCTGCAAAGTATTTGAGCTGCTTGTGAATCGCCGCAAACACCTGCCCCTTGACCGGGCCATAGTGTTCAATAGCTTTCAGGGCTATTGATTCTAGGTCTGTGAGAATGACATTCCCGCCAATCTCTAGGTGGTCTTCTTTGAATGAATATTGGCGCAGTTCCGCAATATCTCCTACGAATACCGAAGCGGTATATTGCATAGCCTTGAATTTGATCTCAATTTGTGTCTCCGTACTTCCACCGATGATTTGGCCGACGGATAAACACTCTTTATTTCTAGTAGTTGATTCATTGTGACTGGCCGATACCATCTTTTCCTCTTATTCCCAAAAGCCAAAGGCTTAAATTCATGTTTTGCAAGTGGCGGTGGAAATATGAGCTCGGTATCTGGGTTGTACTCGATAAAGCCTGGTGGTGTGAATCGTTTGATGGGTTGGTCATCTTTGAAGCCGTTGTCCTTACAGCAGCCACCGGAGCCACTGCCATTTTCCATACAGCAACCACCGCCACCATTTGATTTGGATTTTCCACAAGACATTTCGGCACTGAAGGTCTGAGCTGCATCCAAAATAGGACGGTATCCAGTACACCTGCAGAGATTCCCGTCAAAAGCTTCCTCCACGTCGTGCTCGGATGGGCTGGAATCGTTTCTTAGCAGTGCATAGAGACTCATTACTATGCCCGGCGTACAGAAGCCACATTGAGACCCATTGCCTTTGGCGATTCGCTCTTGTGTAGGATGGGGGCTCTTGACATTGCCAATGCCTTCGATAGTGATGACATGCTTTCCATCCACGCTGACCAGCGGCGCCAAACAAGCATTGACACTGGCATGGTATATCTTCTTCGTGGTTGGGTTGAACTGAGATACCACCACCGTACAAGCTCCGCATCCGCCCTCCGCACATCCCAGTTTTGTCCCCGTCAACCCAATTCCCCTCAGGTATTCGAGAAGGGTTACTTCTGGATCAATATCATCGAGGACAACGCGTGTGCCATTGAGGTAGAAGCGGAGAGTGTCCTCGAAGTCGGTTGTGACTGAGGAGAGGGAGTGACTGGCAGAGGCGGGCACCGCAGGCGCAGGTTCGGGGGATAGAGCAATAGGCGCCATGACGGAGGACTGAAGGTTCAATAAGTGAACAGCTCTTTCAACACCGTTAAGCGCGAGACTTCGACGGTTCGAAGGTCCCCAGCACTTGTTCTGCAGCTCAACTTCAGTGCAACGCCAACTATGAAAAGTAGAAAGTCATTGAGCTGAGAATTGAGAGCAGAGAGATGTAGGAAGGAAATAGAGAAAGAGATGATGTCTCCTCTACTCAGAAGCAGACGATCAGCAATTCGGCCGGCTGCGTCCTATCTGAGATTTGCTCTAAGGTAGCTCCCGCGGGAAGCTTTATGCCAATGCCAATGCCAAAGCCACTCGTAGTGGGGTAAGTGGGGTGTGGTCGAGTTGCAAAGGGAAGGAATTTGCAGAGGCTGGCTGGAGGTGTATTCTCTCTAGTAAGTAGTGTTCATGATCTGAGAGAACATAGATATAGATATAGACATCGATAGATTCAGAAAAGATAGACAAGGTAATCGCCCAAAAGTGGTGAATCCAAAAAATAAAGCATTTTTTGATGCGATCCGGATCTCGGGTCCGATCAACAAATCGGGCAATTCCGACAGATCACGTGCATTGATACAAGTACTTAAGTACAGTCCAGTACGGGACTATTTTGGCCCACCGACGGACGGCGATCCGCCCCACGAATGAGCGTGTACGGATTGGCAACTACTCGAGTAGTCGTTACCTTATTCCGAGTGCAAAAGTACAGCTCAAGGCAAGAGGCTCTCTGAATCGGCTCAATCGGAGCTTGCAACTTGCAACTTGCAACTTTTTTACTTCACGTCAAGAACCCGATTTCAAGGGTTGCTAGCGAGGGAGAGCTTCCCGGTCGGCGACCATCACGGCAGCCAACGTGGACGGGATGTCCTGCGCCTGACACCTTCTCCCTGGACGTCGAGTTGTATCTCGTGCCGCCTTATAGAGCATTGTCTCGTGCAACCAAGCTGCATATCATACACACTCTCCCTGACAATCGCCGGTGCTAGTACAAGCCTCCAGTCGCAGATGCTGCGGATACAACCCCTTTCATTGGCCCCAGCTTTGGCATCATTTCTTTTAAGTTGTGGAAAATTTGATGAGCTCCGAAGGACTGTACCAGAAATTTCCTTTTGGCGGGAGCGACCCTTGCCGCCAACATTTTCACGCCCCTTGAACGCATAAATCTCCCTCAGTAGGGCGGCACTTCGAACTTGCTTCCTTTGCGATATCTTTTGGCCCATTTTGTGCCACCTGCCAATGCTTGGGCGTAGCAGGGAGGACCCCCTCGAATATCGGTCACAAAATCACCCTTTCCTGCTTACCGTCTCTCAAGATTTACTTCATATACCTTCTCCTGTAAAGGAAATCGGGTGTTGTTCAATGGCCACATGTTAGCCATGCGCCTCGCGAGCCAATAAAATATTGTTACCGCTCTTTGCACAAGTGCGGGGAAAAGATCTTACGCTCCACCAAAAGGGGGCCGGTCAGCTTCGACAGCTGTTCAAAGAACAGCCTTCTGATTTTCTTTCTGGTATCGAACCTTTTTGCCTTTAACCTGATCTATTATCCTTTTGGAAACCTGGATTAAATTCTGGTCAAACGTAGCGAGGCTGTTACACACGACGGACGTCAACACCCCCTATTGCCAACACACTGTCGCAATTGACAACAAGTATTGTTCTCGCCCACAATGAGCGTTGATGTATTTGAGTTTCATACAAGGCATCCATTCACTTAAACCCGAAAATGGGTCTCCTCAATTATGTCGACGGCACCTCGGACCCTATCCTCACGAACATGGTGGCCGAGGACAAGGTTGCGTGGTATAAGAAAACGAACTTGAGGGCGTTGTACTTTTTACTTCTCCCGGCGTGCATCGGCATTGAAATCACGTCCGGTTTTGATGCTCAATTGATCAATGCTCTCCAGTTTATCCCACCCTTCAACGAATGTCAGCTCATCTATTCAAATGTCTGATCTATTCTGACACTTTCAGATTTTGGCAACGGGTTTATCAATCCCAATACCCAGGCATATGATATCACCCCAACCACTTTAGGTTTGATCAAGTACACAATTCCAACGTTTTCTTACATTAAAAAGACCTCTATGAACACCATACTCCAGTCAGCGGTATTCCATGTGTTCGTAAAGGCTAACAACACTCAATCCTAGCGCTGCATATTCCCTAGGAGCCGTCATTGCAGTGCCATTTGCTCCAACCATCAATCAATGGGTTGGCAGACGTTATGTGCGTCTTGATCGCCAGCATCTCCTTAAATAGAAACTGACTCGTACACCAGGCTATAATGTGCGGATCGGTATTGATGTTGTCGGGGGCAGTTCTTCAAGGTTTCTCGCTGAACGGTACTTTGCCTTGAGCCTCTACAGCACTTAACGTTAACTGACCGCCTTTTAGTTGCCATGTATGTCATATCGCGGATGCTTCTTGGATTCGGGGTCGTCTTCTGCATAATTTCTGGTTCGGCGATGGTAGGAGAACTTGCACATCCTAAAGAGCGCGCCATTATGACCTCATTGTTCAATTCCTCCTATTACGTCGGTGCCATCGTCGCAGCAGTTATTGGCCTGCGAACAGCTACTATAAAATCAGAGTGGTCTTGGAGAATACCGTCTTTTTTACAATGTATTCCGTCACTGATCCAGATCATCTTTGTCTTGTGAGTTGCAGTGTTTGAGTTTGGATAGTTCGTGTACTGATTGACGCAGCTTTCTTCCAGAAAGTCCTCGATATCTCGTCAGTAAAGACAGAGAAAAGGAGGCCTTTGAGATTCTGGTACGTCAAGCTTATTGGCGCCAAATTTCACTTTCAAGCTCTTCTTTTCAAGTTCATGTGCTACGCTGGTCGCGTCTTCCACACTATAATACTAACGTCTCCCCAGACCAAGTATCACGCAGAGGGCAATCGGAATTCTGTTTTCGTCAGAGCAGAGATGGCTCAGATCAGAGAAACCATCAAAATTGAAATGGTTGGCACTCCCCATTCGATCTTGGAACCAGAACTGATATTTTCCCCAAAAAGGAATATGCAAAGCAATCTTGGGCGGACATGGTGAAGACTCCCGGTATGCGACGTCGCGTCCTCATTGCATCCCTGATGGGCCTTTTTACTCAATTATCCGGGAATACCCTGCTATCATACTATATGAACAAGATCCTGGGAATCATGAGCTTTACCAAAACGAGTGTTTCGACCAGGATCAATGGTGCGTTGTGTTGAAACTTCCGCGGAAAATTGATCAGTGTGGAAGCTGACGAATATTTCAGTCTCATGGCAGTGCTGGGGTTGGATAAACGGAACTCTTGCTGCTCTGTTGGTGACTAGGTTCCCCCGAAGAAAGATGTTCCTCCTCAGTACCACAAGCATGCTGTGTGTCTTCATAGCTTTGACGATTGCTATCGAAAACATGGCGAAAACTCATGCGGAGAAGAGGAAAAACACTGCGGCTTCTGTTGCGGGATTGTTCTTTATCTACGCATACAACCCATGCTACAACATCGGCAACAACGCTCTGACATACAGTAGGCCGCGATTCAACCCTTACAACTATGTTCCTGCTAATGAGTAATCAGCTTACCTTGTCGAGCTTTTCCCATACGCTGAACGAGCTCGCGGGATCGCCGTCGAGCAGTTCTTTGGCCGCATGGCGAATTTCTTCTCTACCTACGTGAGTTGGCCAATTTTCCCATCCACAATGAGAGTTCCCTGATTGACAAACGAAAAGGTCAACGCAATAGCAATCGACGCAATATCGTGGAGATACCTTGCTATCTACTGTGGTGTACTAACCTGCGAAGTTCTATGCGTATACTTTCTCTATCCCGAGACGCAAGGGCGCACACTTGAGGAGCTCGCCTTCAGTAAGTATCTGTAGTCCTCAAACCCAGTGGAAGATTATTTTTAACACTTTGTAGTGTTCGAGGACAAGTCCTTTGCCGAGACTGTTGTCACGGCCGTAGAGAAACAGATATATATTGACCGCACTGGGATATATCCCACCGATGAAAACGCGGAACCTCCAGATCCAACGAAGGGCGCAAGATTCTACGAAGAGAAAAAGCGTGTGATTGAGGACTGGAGAGACTTGAATTGAGCGCAGGAGACTGCCCTTGCGTAATAGCCTGACTAGTTTCTATTCATACTCATAGAAAGCCTGGATGTAACTCGTATTACCATGGAAAATGCAGGCGTCAGACTACTAGGGCCGTGCAGCATGCTAAGGCTGTCGCGTAAATCCACCACTGCCTACCATCTCCACGGAAAAACCACCGAATGGAAACCACCCTCTCTTCATTTGAGGTCACGCCATGCGGGAGTTCACGCTGCGGCCCCGCCATTGCCTGCCGGGCTCGTCACAACATATCCTTGTCCTCCGCTCGTGTATGGCTTGGCAAGATCGGGTATTGGTAGGATATTACGTCCTCGCATGATCGCAGACGCTGACTGCACATGCCTTATGCATACGAACCTGTGATATACCGGGAGCTTCAATGAAGGCTTCTGCTTTCAGCCAGGCAATTTGCAAAGTTTGTAAGCATTGTGCATTCCATGGAGTCACGATGGCGGGGTTTTGAAGTGTAGCTGGAGCTATAAAGGTGATCGCGAAATTGATTTCAATTTCCAAAATCATAGCCTTCTGTCCATCTGTAAAGCAGTTCCTTGATTTGTAACTGTATTCAAAGCTTAGTATAGCTGCACATGTCTCCTCCACAGTTCCCCTTCTCTCGTCCCAAGGGGACTGAACCTCCTCTCGAGTATGCTCAATTGCGAGCCAATGACCCTGTATCTCGAGTTGAGCTCTTTGATGGAAGTTTGGCCTGGCTTGTAGTCAAACACAAAGATATCCGCAGTGTATTGACTGATAATCGGTTGTCCAAAGTTCGTTTCGACCTCTACATAGCAACGATTCTGAAGCATAGCTAATGTGATGCCAGGAGAGAACCCGTCCTGGCTTTCCCGAGTTGAGTGCTGGTGGGAAGGCAGCTGCTAAGAATAAGCCAACTTTTGTTGATATGGTAAGTAAAACCATTTCTCGAATTGCACACAATTGCTAAATAACAACCAGGACCCGCCACAGCACATGCAACAGAGGTACGGGACTCTGCAGTTCCACAAACACCTAGCTAACACGTTACCCAAGGAGCATGGTCGAGCCACTCTTTACTAAAGAGCACATCGAGTCCACGCGCCCTCACATCCAGCAAACAGTCGACTCCCTCCTCGACACCATAATCGCAAACGGTGGTTCCTCCCCAATCGACATCGTGGAGAAATTCGCCCTCCCCGTCCCCTCCTACGTAAGCCCGCCTCACCCCTTCCAGAACCACCTAACAACCTCAGATAATCTACGGTATCCTCGGCGTCCCCATCCACGACCTCCCATACCTCACCACCCAAGCCGACATCCGCACCAACGGCTCAGCAACCGCCTCCGAAGCGGGCGCCGCAAACGCATCCCTCATCGCCTACATCGACAACCTCGTCACGCTCCGCCTATCAGCGCAGCAAGACGACCTAATCTCCCTACTCGTCACCACGCAACTCCTTCCCGGTCACCTCACCAAGTCAGACATCACATCCATCGCCTTCCTTCTCCTCGTTGCCGGGAATGCCACCATGGTCTCAATGATCGCCCTCGGCATCGTCGAGCTCCTGCAACACGCCGACCAGCTGGAACTTTTCAAAGCTGAGCCGGAGAAATGGGCCAAACCGTTTGTGGAGGAGCTCTGTCGGTTCCATACGGCGAGCGCGTTGGCTACGAAGAGGGTTGCGAAGGAGGATGTGGTTATTGGGGGCAAGCTAGTCAGGGAGGGCGAGGGGATTATTGCGGCGACGCAGAGTGGAAATCGGGATGAGGAGGTGTGGG
>QGMK01000405.1:0-25820 GCA_007825345.1 Lachnellula suecica
ATTTAAAATTTTTAAAATTTAAATTAAAATATATAAATTAAATTGTATATATTCCGATTTTTCAATTATTTTTGTAATTGTATTAATATTTGTAATTAAAACTTTCCAAATATAAAAGTATAATTATAAGGGCGTTGCGATAGGGGGCTTAGCGTTCGCGGTCCTTACCTAAGGCGCTAGAGGCTTTGAGCGGTTACCCAGAGAGGAGACTCTAGAATCTAGTATGGGAAGTTGACAGGAAGAGATCATCTAGCTATGTCATTGACATAACTCGCAAGCGTAATTAGAACGCCCTGGTTTACGCCTTGTGCTTGACATGAGCTGAGGGGATCAACAGGCAACAGCTCTCGAACCGAGGTAGGCGTCGCTAGAGTATTGTATCTCCTCTCGAGGGCATCCACGATCACTAGCGGCTCTTGTGATATCCGTTTTTGGGCCAGATGAGCCTCATATAATATGTACCACCCTTGAGGCTGCGAGCTCAGAATCTGGAAGCTGAAAAAGAAAGTTCGACTGCTGTAGTGTAATGTCGGAATAGGGTTAATCCGCTAAATTTCCAGCGTGTTTCAGCACCGCACCGCACCGCACCGCACCCCTTCCCGCACTAAAACCTCGGCAGCTCGTATTCACCTCCCTTTGTTGGGGGTCTCGAGGGGGTGTCTATTGCTCGAAAATGATAATTTCAAGTCCTGTCAGTCAGGCCGTTTCTCAATGGAGCTTTCTTTATCTCTTCTACATGAATATTATTCTGTAACATTCTCGAATATTGGGCTATCCACATTTCTGATAAGAAGCTGCAGGCCAGGTATGGAAGGTAAGATTACCAAAACATCATTCTTGGACAGTGCCGCGCCTTCAACATCTATTGTCCGGGATGGCTTTGAGATGGCACCGGTAGATATTCACCTGCCAAAACGACTGCCCTGCTTGTTACGCTTATCTGTACAATCTACGTGGCTACAAAGTCGAGGTCATACATTCACATTTCATCCCTTCCATTCCCCCTCCATGTCTTGCCAAACATACAACTCCATGAAAAAATGAGCACCACAATCCAATCCTTGATCGGGGGAACTCTTCTCGATCCCAAACAATGGTATCCATCGCCAGACCGAACAATACAAAGCCGGCCATGGTTCATCCCCGTCGCACAGGGCGCGTTCATAGCGTCAACGATGCTACCACGAGAAGCGCGCATCAAGATCGCTATACCGGCCTTGCTTCTGCTGATCAGCCAAACGCGGGCTGTCTCCTGCGGTGACTCGGCGAGAGACTTTATCGTCACCAGTCTTGTTTTCGGATTCGTGGTCAAATTCGTTGATTTTGGACTGCTGAGGAAGGACGGCGAGCTCTACAAATTGAAGGAGCGAGAACAGGTGAATGCTCAGCCCAAGAAAACTGAAGTTGGAGATGGAGCAAAGGAGCCGAAGAGTAAGGGTATCTGGCAGAAGTTTAAAGATAGTGTTGAACTTTGGTTGTTTACTATGAGGGGCATTGGCTGGAACTGGGAGGTTGGAGGAATTCCAGAACGAGAGCCCCAATCCGTTCAGTAAGCATGATGGCTCATTTCGACCCAAGCTTGACAAATTGTCGATGTCTAACCTTTTTTAATATAGCTACTTTCTATTCCGTACCTTCCTTCGGATCGTTGGGACCTTCATTGCCATGGATGTCTGCAGGCACGCCACTGGCATGTTTCCATATATCCAAAGTCCCGTCCGTACGGCGTTCTTTGCACAGCCACTACTCCACCAGGTCATTCTCACTTGGCTTCATCAACTTGAAGCATTCTGTGTCATCAATCAGCCGTATCAAATTGGTGCTTTCCTCATGGTCGCCTTACGCCTTCAAACCCCAGACGACTGGCCACCATTGTTCGGCAAGCTTTCCGACGCCTACCTCATTAGTAGAGCTTGGGGTCGTACGTGGCATCAACTCATGCGCAGACCACTTGGTATCTTGACGCCGTACATGCAGAAGTGGTTGGGAACTACATCGAGGGGTGCGAAGCGAACAGTGAGCTTGTTCTGCTCTTTTGCGATGTCTGGGTTCGTTCACTGGGCTGGAGCTCTGAACAGTCCATGGACTCCCACTTCGCACGGCATGTTCACGTATTTCATCATGCAAGTTCCAGTGATTAGGATGGAGGACTATGTTGTGGACTGGGCAAAATCTAGGGGAATCAAGGGCAACAGTAAGAGATCAAGCGTTCTGTGATTGAGTTTAAGATTGCGAGGCTGACTGAACTCATAGTTCTGTTGGAGATAATAGGATATCTCTGGACGTTTGGATTTATCTCGTTTTCCATGAGATATGCTGCAAGTTACCAATTCGAGACGGGAGGCTTGAGTCACTACGAGCCGCTGAAGTATAGTCTTATTGACTGGATGGTCGGGCAGACTGCATGAGTTAGCGAGAGGACAAAATCCCTCAAGTGGGTTGAGGGTGTTTCACCTGATCTGAGATATTCAAAACACCTTGAAATTATCCAATTGCCTGCCTGTTGATGCAGCAGTGCACATGAGTCTGAACTGTATATTGAAGATAATATTCACATATTTGGGTAAGGCCATCCCACAATGCCGCTCGTCATGTTCAAGCCCGACACAATCTCCTGTGTCTGAGATTTAAGCTCATCCACATCCCAATTCGCCCACACGAGTCTTCCTTTGAGAAACGCAGCCTCGGGGCTAGACAACCACACCATGAAATGTGCTGGGAGTTGAACTGTGAAACATGTAAGTAAAAGCGACGGAAATTTGCAAAACCCGAGTTCAGATTTACCAGTATCCATAGGTAATGCTTCAGCCTTGGCCCCGCTTGCTTTGAAAATATCCGTCTCGATCATGCCTGGGTGCAAAGTGGCCACGAAGACGTTCGGATTTTCCGCGGCCAGAAACTCGAAAAACTTGACCAAAGCAAGTTTTGAGCTGCTGTATGCTGACAGGCCAGCAAGCATGAAGACCGGGAGCCCAGCCGTTCCGGTTGTTAAACCGAGTATCGTGGCGTGTTTGGGATTTGCGGTTGGGAGGAACAACTTGGCTGCTATCATGGGGCCTTTCACGTTTGTCTGGAAAGTATGATCAGAATTCTGCCTCCGTGGTTGGTTTTAGCAGGCAAAGATGATTACCTCATAGCTTTTCCACCAGTCATCTATTGAGGAATCCGCGACGGCACTTGGACTGGAAACGTATGCGGAGCCTATGATCAAAATATCCCATGTGCCTACACTGGCAGCAACTTCCTTCATCGTCTTCTCGTCCGTGATGCTAACAGCATGTACTAAACTCGTTGTTGTCGATGGTAGAGCAGCTTTTGTCTCTAAAAGTGAAGCTTCTTTGCGGCCAAGAAGGACGATCTTGCTAGCACCCGCGCTGGCGAAGGCCAAAGCAGTCTCGCGGCCAATGCCACTGCCCTTTGGTAGTATTAGCATTCATTTCCGAGTTTACAGTTGCACTGCAGAAGAAACACACAGCGCCAATAATCACAACAGTCTTTCCAGCGCTGCTGATCTCAGGCCGTGACGGTGAGATTGAGGCATAAGTATCGTTGTGCCAGGTCGGCGTCGCGGAGGGGAACGGAGGCTTCATGGTGATCGTGTGTGTTGTTGCCTCGTAATTTTGCTGAAAGATTTCGACTTTGAGAAAAGAGGGGAGAGCTCGACACTGATTTGAAAGCTTGGACAGTTATGGACTTAGAAGGGTTATTGCTAGAAGCGGGGATCATGGATCCACAGTAGATATAGGATCTCGGTGCCAAGGTCCTATATCTCGTGGGGAAAGTTATATGCCGGAGCTGATTGTCTCCGAATTGAAGCCGTATCTTACATGCATATATGCAGCGCAAGAATACACAACCACGGGATGACTTGACCAAAGCGCCCGGGGAAGAGGGGAAAGGTATGTTAAAACAGTCGGAAAAATTACCCGCCAGCTCTGGCGAAATACTTCTGAAAAAAAGACAGTTGGTTGACTCACGAGATTGCCAAAAGCATGCTAAAAGGAAGCTCTGCAGGGTCAATGTGGAGGTACCCATGTCAATCTGCACCCGTAGTGGGTCAAAAAGGGGGTCTCTGCAGTTGGAACGAAGTTATTCCTACCACACCTAGCGAATTGTGTCAGCTCTGCCTGCTCGTTTTCCGAATATCTACAAACCCACATCCTTTAGCTAAACAACGAATCACCTCGAGTTGCAACAAATTGGAAAGTGTTTCTCTGCACGTGATTGTCGCGTGACGAGACGTGTGGAAAGAGCGAATCTATCAAACCGGGGATTTATTGGAAGTTCGACCTTTGGTAAAGGAAAGTGCTCCTCGTGCAGATACCACCTGCCTCTTTTGTCTGGCCAGGAACACCCTGAAACCCCTTGCTGCACGCAATGACCCGCAGAGATTACCCCTCAGTAGCTAGCACTGACCGGGGTATGCCTCCCCGTAAAAGAATAAACATCAAGGTTCGCATGTGAGATTGGTTTGTTTGGAAGTACCGCATCCTTAAATTTCACTCGAGAAGTGGTTCCGCGGCGAATATTTTTAGAGAGAATCAACGAGAAGTCGTATTTAGGAGTAATAATTTGATTGGTCAAGAAGATTGAGTTCAAAAAAGGTCCCAAAATAAGTATTGAGATCATAGAAGTTGACATTTCTTGCAGAACATAAATAAGATTTTCAAGCCGTTATACGTGGTTCAAGTCAACAAATAATGGAAACTCGGCAGAAAGATGGACTTGTTGCTTTCCGTTGAAATACACGGCGATCAACTGTTGCAGTGCAATCCAACTGTAGTATTGGAGCTTCAAGAACGGATAACTGAGACCGTGGAGCAGTAAACGACAGGAAGAAAATAGAGTACCGTCGTCCAAATGCTCCACAACCTCCACGCATTAGCATCATCCTCTGGACTCCTCCTCCAAAGTACCTGAGCAGCAACAACACCACCCATGATTATTGGGACAACATAAGCAAACAGGTGCAACCCCCAAAAGTAAACACAAACGGGCGACCAGAACAAAACACTAGCCGCAATCCACCAACGAGAGAAAGTCTCTCCAAAGAACAGGGGAATAGATTTCCTCCCGCGCATCTTGTCGCCAGCCTGATCCTTAAGGTCTTGGATTTGCATTGTGGTAAGAATCACCCCGCTGATGAGCCCAGTCCAGATGTAGCCCTGCCGTGTGATCTCCGTGTCAATGCCAACAGCAATTCTCAGCGAGCCAAAGTTGTAAAACGCATATGCCACAGATATAATCAGGTCCCTGATAACCTCATCGCCGCCTTTCAGATCATTGCATAGCCATGTCAGTACGAAAATAAGCGCAGTCTCTTCCCAAACCCCCAGTACGAATCCCAACGCAAGAACGAGAGGTACAGAAATCAACAGCATCCTGCGTGTTTGATCTGAGGTAATTCTGCCGCTGGGAATTGGCCTCCCTGGCTTATTCGCCAAGTCTTCTAGGACGGACTCAGGAGATCGTTGGTTTGCAAGGCAAAATATCAGAGTGGTTGCCCAATTGAACAGTACAACAAGAGGAAGACGTAGAAGTGTCATTTTCAGATCTGGATGGTTTTGAGAGGTAAGGCTAGATCCTGCGAGAGCGCCAAAGATACCGAATGCCGTGCATGGTAAAATGAATGTCGTGAAGTCGCTGACAGTGAAGAGCCAAAGGAGGTAAGGGATGTCTCTCACTCGCAACGAGTTGCCAGACTTGGAAAAAATTAGAAATAATTTTGATTGGAAAACGTAGGGAGGACTTACATGCTCCTGCTGTTGGTCTTGTTTCTCCATTGCACTGCGAATCCCAAATTACAATTGAACCAAATGGTTGGAAGAAGTGATCAACCGCCAGTATGACTGAATGAAATGAATTCCGTGAAATAGATCTTATAAGATACTATTTTCCTGGGCATGGTGTCCTGATACGGTGGTGCACTTGGAGTAGATATAGGCAGTTCGGTCTCAACGACCGTTTCCACTGCAGCTTGAATGAGCCAGACCATTGTTGCTTCTAGAAGAAGTTTTTCAGTTGGATTAGCAATACAACATAAACCCAGGCCTGTGAGTAGCCCAGCAGTACCCGATTACCGAAAGTGGCTTTTGAGGCCGGCAATTCTGCCGAGTTGGGAAGCTCAACTCCTGGCGAATACAAATGACGTGAGAAGGACTCATCGGCCGAAATGCCCCTATTTGTTGACAATGTGTGTCAGGTTTAAATTTTAAAGCCAAAAAACAAAAGTCAATAGTACATCGCACAAAGACCTGCTGGGCGTGGCTTCGAGATCATATCTGTCTGCTTGATACCGCACTCGCGATCTGCTGGACATTGAGAGGCATTCAGCGGGTTTTGCCCCCGGAGGCTGCTTACACACTTCGGCGCTTACTCAGGAACATCATCTCATTCTTCTTCCAAAGTAAGTATGAATTGACCGTCCCATATACATCTTCATGCGCGCCGTACCCGGATCTCTTGCCCGCATTTCAAGTTTGAATGGCATATAGACAATGGCGACTAAGCTCCTCGTAGTATATGAATTCTAGCTCCAGTGTAACACACCAACGCACTGAACTTCAAGCTGCAAAAGCAAAGGGACATCCCAAGGGCCTCTCGGTCTTCAACCTCTGTTCGGTAGCCTTCATCTCCGCCAACCCCTTCTTCATTCCCTTCGGTCCCATCTCCTCAATCTTATAACCCTCGGGGCAAAATGTCTTACCCTTGTCACCAGGTACGCTCCCCCCAAACGCCTTGACAAACCAAGCTTCTGGACCCCATCTGTTCATGAAGCCGGGCTTGTTGTACATTGGCTGCACCAGGTACGTCTTCCAATGATAACGGCCTGTTTTCGGGTCTGCGTCTGTGAAATGACTTACCCTGAGGAATTCCGGGCGTGGGGGAGAAAGGTAGCGGAGAACGAAGGCGCGAGTTGCGAAGATGACGGAGGCAAGACGGGCAAAGCCTTTGGTAGGAGCGGGATATCTAGATCACCATTAGTCGGAGGATATCAATAGGGGTAAGGATCACTAACATCATAGCTTTGCACAACCTCTCTCCCATCAGACATCCCACGATATTCCGTGCTGCGACTTCAGCGCTTTTTGGTACAAAGAACAGAAGCAGAGGAAGCAGCTCGTTGGCAAGCTTTCTGTTCGACTCGGCAGGCACCATGTACTTCTGCTCATACTGCTCCGCCCATGCACTGATATCTTCATAAAACTCAAGTCCATCTTTCCACAGGCTCTTAGAAAGATAGCCTTCGTACTGGATACCCATGGCATCGCCAATACTTTTCCACAGGACCCCAATAGCACAAATCTCCATATCCGTCATGCTTCTCCATTCGTATTTCTTTACCCAAGTGATGGGCTCAGTTATGAAAACGCTCAGAGTGTAAAGTAAATCAGCATTGGAAATCTTGCCCGCTTTCTGATAGCCGCTGTGGATGTAGTTCATCCGAGCGATAGCCTTGTGCACACGTTCATTTTCAGGATGGTGAAAAGTGAATTCCTGTATCAGAATTTCTGTGTCTGAGTATCTGGAATTTTGATGGTTAGTCTTGGGTTTGCAATGACAATGGGTCCCATGTCAAAGGGCACACCAGTATCCGGGGGAGACGGGAAAGACAGGGCTTGGCTGACTCACCTCTTTGAGGCATTTTCTGTTGTACTGAATTCTCGTGTGGCCATCAACAGACCCGATATCGTAGGAATTCCGTAAGTCTGTATTAGCAAAGTTAGCCTCAGATCAATCGCACCTACCGTATTGGTTCGAAAATAAGGTCATATAAAAGTCCCACATCACCGAGACATTTACATGGTCTTATTCTTCAGATAGATGCGGTAACCTTACGGCTCGGACCGGCGCCCTTACGTACCTTGAATAGTGCAAACTGAACAGATGTGTAGTAAAGTTTAGGGAACTCCAGCTGGCCAAGATATTGCACAATGGACTGAGCCTCAATTACTGTCATCCGTGATAGGGACTTTCCATTAGTGAATCCTAGCTTTTTATGCATGGCGTCTCGTCGCTGGAATCGAAGGTAGGAGCACAGGACAGCGTAGAGCGCGAACAATGTAACGATCAAAGGAGCCCATCCAGATGCTTGTGCTGGAGGAGCAGCTCCACCAATGTTGGCAGTTGAATTTCCCATTGTTATAGATGCTCTCGTCGTTGTCCGGAGGAGTCGGAGTGAGCAAAAGTTGCGACGGGGTTTCAAAAAAAGTGGTGTCTTATCGCCGACTTGAGTGGGTTGCTGTCAGGGGTCCCTGATGAGGAAATCACGCCGAGACTTCTTGAATCAAAGAACAAGCACCTGCAGTGCAAGACGAGGAAGGCATGATCTTGGGGGAAGCAGACTAGATGGCGGGGTGCGGGGATGGGATGAGCAGGTTGTGTCTCGAACTTCGTGTAAGGCAGGTACAGCCAAGAAACCCCTGTTGACCAATCCGACACATGAAATGCGATTGCCGTAATGGTGCAGGGCATTCGCGCATGTCTAAGCTTGTAACAGGAAGGGGCTTTCCAGAATTCGGGTAGTACAGTTCCAAAATCACACTGCATCACTAATAGCTCAAAATTATATTCCAATTCTGCTCGAAAAGTAAATTACATTCCAGAAGGGTATATGACAGCGAGTGTGATCAAATCTACCACCCAAATGCAAGATCGTCACCAAGACCCCACCTTCGAGCCTCCTTTAAACTCCACGTGCTCATCAATGTTCTCGGAAGAACCTCATTCGCATCAGCCATTACTCATTATCTTTCAGCCACGGTGCTGTATCTTTGCTCGTGAAACTGAAGGGACTCTTGGTCATTTCAGGGCTTCGAGGGGACATCCTAACAGCAAAGAGCCCTTCTTCGGTCTCGTTATCATCCCTTGATGGAATGTGACCGCTAGTAACTGCATCCAGGGAACTAATCCTGCTGTTGCCCCGCGAATCCAGCTGCTTAGCAAGCAGGTGCTCAGGTGGGCTCTGTGCAACGGCTCTTGAAGGCCGAGCCGATGGAGCCGCGCTGTGGAAGAGCGCAAAGGAAGACACAGCAACGTCGCCCGTCTCTGGAGAGAGGGGGTGGGCAGACTGAGTATCAATTCCGAGGGGTGCGCGGTCTGTATTGTGCTCAGCTAGTGCCCCCAGAGAACAATACGCTTACTCACCTGATGTTGACCCACTCAATGCAGATGCTGTCGTCCCCAGCTTCAATCCTTTAAGTTTCTCTACCAAACGGCCGCCTCCGGGACTTTTGGGGCTGGCAGGCGACTGCAGGTCTGGAACAACCTTTGCGCCTACACCAAAGTTCTCCTCAATCCATTGCTTCTCTTGTATAGCCATCTCCAACCCAACACCTTCGCCATTCTGCATCTCTTTCTCGATCTCCTTTTGCAAGACCGATATCCGTTTTTTGGCATAGACTGTGTGGAGCACTCCTTTCTTCCCAGCTGTTGTAGCGCTTACTCCAAGTTCCGCTGGGAATATAGCTGGCAACGGATTTGTCTGCATTGTCTGTCCACCTTTTTGTGCCAGCTTGACTATTCGTGGTATGTTCACCCCTGGTGCTAACAAAAAATATATCCGGTGTAATTTGTCCTCAGCTCCGTCCTTTGCTGACAAAACGGTACTCTTGCCTTCCCACGACACCTCCCAATCCCCAGTCTTGGCCTCTTTCCCCTCTTCGTCCGCCCATTCTACCATGAGTATTTTTGTCCCTTCATTGCCTCTGCCAGCTTCGAATTCGAATCGAGCTAGGGCGCTGGAGGAGGATAACGCGGGCGCCGGATCAACTGCAATAGGAGCTGTCGCAGGTAGCTCGTCTGGCTGGAAGTCGACTCGTCGAGGTAGAGGTGATGACAGTGCCATATCAGCTCGGGTTGCAGCTTTCGTGAACCTTTAAATGGTCTTCAGTCCACACAAAGGTAAGCTGCGGACTGCCTTCAGGCTGCTCGGCGACTCGGTCTGGCTAAGCAGCAGTGCAGATCAACAGATTCCGCAGGTGTTTGGCCTGTGGCGCAGGGTGGAGGGCAGCGGCGGTACTTGAGGCTGTTGAGGCTGGGTCGTCGTCTGGTTGCATCACGGATGAAGTGAGAGAGTGCGTGGGAGCCGTGGGCGCGCGAGATGCCAGTAGCACCTGCGTAGTGGGTTGAACGACAAAGGCCTGAAAATCGGACATTGGTTTATCCATCTTGTCCAATGAGTGGTTGGACCGGGTCCATGGAAATCTTTCTGGGTCGAGGGGTGTTGCTAATAATAGATGCGGACGGCTTCTGGAAAGGTCAAACTTTGATTTGGCATGGGTGCCAAGCTGTGGGGGCGACGAGGGGCTCGGATTGGTTGATATGTTGCAAGGCTAGTTTAGATCAGCCATATAGCTATACTATAGCTAATATAGTATCCTGTAGTCTTTCCGAATTCGTCACATCACAATAACAATAACTTCTTCTTCTTCTCCTCCCTCAAATACGGGCCTCATTGAAAGTCGGTTTCGTCTGATCTATTTATACATACACTATCACGTGGTACCGGTGGAGTGGGAGTGGCGAAGAAGGCTGACAGCCAAGCGGCCTCGTGGGCCTTTTAATCATCCTGCAAACGGTGATTGGGCAGTGTAAAATTAAGTGTCACCTCATAAGATAAGAAAGAGTCGTAAGGAAAAGGGGCAAGACCAGGAACATCGGCATCAATTACAATACACGGAATTAGACCGAGTCAACCCCGAAGTTATTCAGAAATGTGTACTCCGTAACAAGGGTTTAGTTCTGTCACCGTATTAATTTTAGACCATGCTAGCCAAGTGCGAAAGTGATCTGCAGGATACGCGCAACTTCACGAACTCTATCAGACGCTACGAAATAAGCATACCGGTACATAATAGTTACCCCCTCGTTTAACTCTAATCTTCGCAATTATCTCATGATCTTGCATTCCTGTCACCCACTGCCAAAAGCCTTTTAACAGTATGTTTGAGTAACAGAAAGTCGGGGAAAGTTGCTCATTGACCCACGCCAGCATTCCAGGACTAGTGTATTAGATTGGCACCTGCCCTTTCAAAAAGAAAGTTCTCGGAAATACAAAACGTCTTTGTTCAATGATGACAAGCGTTTTAATGAGCATCTGCCGACATTAGTTCTGCTTTAGTGTTAGTAGTGAAAGGTTTGGTTAGCAGGGTTGCTCACTGAGTCACTGGGCACGGCAGTCGACATCCTAGCCTCGCACTTGTTACTCAGCTCCCGGCCCTTCGTTCTAAAGTAAGAGTTAAGCTAGCTTCACTTATGAATATAAGCTGAATGGAAGTGGCCATTACTCAGAACTTAGATTAATAAGTCCAAAACGGCATGTTTTACGTTGACAATGCTGAAAATGCTGGGATATCCAACTTAGGTCGAGATCCTAAAGCAGGTGGCTATCTTCACATGAGACTTCATAGAATTGCTTCATATGAAGCTTATTTATGTTGCCGAGCTTGATTGTTCTGAAGTCTCGGGAAGGCAAGCAGATAGGGTTTCTGAAAGCGGTCTAGCCTACCCCGGTTGACTCCTGCCCGCAAGAGTCACACCGCGCGCAACGTGATATAAACAAACTCTTCCTCTTTTTTATTGACATTGATATTGATCCCTCAGCCGTAAAACTTCCTCGTTCTCACCAGCACTTCGGCACCATCTCCAAACAACTGCAATATTACCATCAAAATGGCTCCCAAAACACTTCCCACTCTCCTAGCCGTTCCGGTAGAGATTCGACGTTCCATTTATACGACTCTATTCGGTTCGATCACCGTCAAACACGGGTTTAAAACCCAACCCTCTAGACATACCAACCTTTTAAGAGCATGCCGTCAGATTCACAACGAAGCCAAAGAACTTGTTGCCCCCAATGTCTCCTACCATTTCAATAGCACGGCAGCCATGCTTGACAGCTTGACAGCGATGACCGCCGAACGAATTTCGCAAATACGCTATATACGAGTGAAAGGGTACCCCCTTCCGGTCTATACCCAAGACTTCGCCTACACGACTTACGACTTTGCCTCAATTCTTCCGCTATTTCCCGGCTTACAGCTCGATCTATTCACGGTTGAGGACCCTTACCACCCTGGCGACGGGTTTGGCGACTGTGGCACGTACTGGGAGATTGAATGTCTGCTTGCGAGCACTGGCTGGAAAGAACTGCACTACATCACTCCCTCGACCGAGTTCATCTCGTCCTCTCGTGACCATCAAGAAAGACGGGTCAAACAGCCCACCGGATGGAACGAGGCTCATAAAGACTTGACAGTGACGATGTATGTTGCCAATGAGCGGGACATAGAGGGAATGGCAGAGAACCCGGATATGCGTTCCGAATACGTTGGAGTGCCAGGCCACTTGTTGAAGAAGGAAAGCGACTATGTCCCTACGGAGCCGGACGATGATGAGAAGCAACCAGATGATGAAAGAGAAGTACTTGTCGTTGCCCGGCGAGGTGAAGGTGTTCCCTATGTTCAAGATGGCAGTGATTTCGATCCGAAACTTAAGAAGTTGTTCGGCGGCATGACATGGCAGGAACTAAAGGAGAGTGATAAGTATGTTCACCCTGAAGATGATCCTACAGCCCATCTCTAGTTTTCGGTTTCTGTCGCGATGCCGCTGTTTTCCTCTACATCAGACATTACTCTGTTTCTTTGAACGCCAAGAAAGGTTGAATCCAGGTAAATAGACCAATCGTCTTCAAAATACCAGTCATCATGTTTCAATCAAATAATGTCTTGTGTTTTGTGAAATATTGATCAGTCTTCAAATATCCATGGCTACCTCAAACATAAACAGATTTGAACCCAGAATTTTGAAGCTCGAACATAAAAGGTTTGACCTCCGGCTACAGTCTACTGACGGTCGCTCCTTCTCATCTTAGCCACACGTAAAGCAAGTCTCGGTAACAAATATCAGGATGTTGAATCGCAGCCGAAGCAAATCTCGTGAGTTGATATGACATCGTGATGTTTCAAAATGCAATGTTATGCATATCCCTACGATGAATCTGAAGATATTAGCTACCCTGGACTCGGGGGCATGGGGCATTTATTGTGTTGAGGGGCTTCAGCGGGCTGAAGAGGAAGGTGCGACCAGGCCGGGAGATGGTTGTATCTGAGAAGGCGCGTCTGCCCTGCACTCGAACGTCCAACGCTCTTTCCCTCCAATACTGCGCACTAGCAAGTACAAAACTCCCATCTCCCCCCGCTTCCCATCTTCCTTCTTACAACTTTCTTGCAATACCGAAGCTGACTCGTTAAGCCACCGCTCGACCTAAGTGTTCGAAAGGCCGCTTCTCTCAATGGGGAAGTCTCGCTCGAAGGTCTTAAAGGCCCGCTCGCTACTACATTCCGCCCGTTGTGCAGCTTTCTCGCCCGGTAGATCCTTTAACGATGTAACACTGGCGATAGGCTGAGGTGCACATCTCTTTGCAAATTGTTCATCCGTTGTTTTATTCGTTTGCGGAGTGCATGGGAGAAATACGGTAGCATCGTTCTGCGGGTAACCCGAGGTAAGTGTTCATACGCAGCAGGTGTATTTGACCGATTCTGATTGCTTGCTGGGGATCGAGAGTGGAGACTTCGACCTCTATGAGGTATGTCTTACTGTCTTCCATTACACCGGACTCTCACCTCTCACGAACATCCCGATGCAATGCACCCGAGTCATCCCTAAGCAGACCCGATCTCACGAATATGAGAATACCGAATCCATCATCGTTCTATTCCAATTAGCTTTGCTTACAGCTAGTGTAGTGGGGTTTAGCTTACCGAGACCAGGATATTGAGTCCATAGATAGCAGAGACAGCAGCAGAAGCCACAATGGCAGACTTGAAATGAGAGAAACCTCCGGAAAGGGCCCAGTGCAAAGCCGAGTTCTAATTTGGTGATGCTATCAAAAGTTCTCCGGCGGCAAGTCCGAACTTTAACCCGAACGGACTGGCGTAAGCACAAAGTCCTCCTCTGAGATTGTCCCACCTCGTCTGAGACATTCTAAAATCGCCCCAGATGCCAGGATAGAGGTAAAGATATACAAAGTAGCACCCGGCGCCGAAGACCTGCCAGAACTTCCTTGGGCAGTTTTCAAGTTCAAGTATCCTCCACCGCCCTGAGCGTAACCGACAACTGGTACATCAGGATTTGGCACGCCCAGAGTTGTGAGTCGTGACCATCTGGAGGCCAAATAGCAAGGTGGCAAAATGAAAATTGACTGTATAGTTCTCATGAAACATTCCTAAATAAGCTGTAGCTAACTACAATCCCAAAGCAGCAAATACATCTCCTACTCCTCCCATTCCTCAAGAGCCATCACTTGTCAAGACGATACTCAGCGATCATCTTCTCCGCCGCCGTTTGACCAACCAAGTACGCAATCGACTGCGTATGATTGCTATGTTTCGATTAGCACACCACTCCCTCTAAACACCAAAAGACATTACTTACTTCGGCAAAAGCGGAATAACACTCAAATCCACAACCCTCAACCCCTTCACTCCGTTCAACCTGAAATCAGTATCAACACACGCCCCCTTATCCCCACTCTTCCCCATCCGAACCGTCGAGCACATATGCCACGACGAGCCCATCGTCTCCGAACAATATTCCCAAATCTCCTCATCGCTCATGCCCTTCGGCAAACCCACAAGTTTCACCGTATCCTTCTTCAGGACTGGCGCTTGCAGCAGGTCGATCATCTTGCGGTAGCCTTCGATCATGACGCGGCGGTCATATGGGTGCGAGCCGAAATTTGGGTCGATGATGGGTGCGTCTTCTGGATTTGAAGAGGCGAGCGTTACGGTGCCGGTGCCGTGCGGGTTCATGATGAAGTTTAGGCAGGAGAGGTAGCAGTCTGTGGGTTGGAGTTGGTAGTCACCGATGTACAACGGAGGAACGTGCTTCTGCCATCAGCATCCTTCTCCCTCTTTTGTTCCGGAAGAAACTTACAGTAGCGATTTCATAGTGAGGAACGGTAGGTTTCTTGAGATGTTTTTGATCGTAAGGATCTAAAGCAGCGAACTCCTCAGATGCCATGATTGCGTCGTTCTGGAAATATCCCATAGGAATAGAACAGTAGAGACTGTTCAAGATACCAGTCTTGTCCTTTGCATGCTGAGCACGGGCGGCCTTTACCGCGTCAGCGTCATTTTCAAATACCATGCGGCCTTCGGTGCCCGGCTTTGTGATGAGAGTTGCGCCGCAAAAGGCGTGATCTTGCAAGTTCAGTCCAACTTCCGGCATTTCGTGGAGGACGGGGATCTTGTGTTTTGCTAGTTCGTCTGAGGGTCCAATACCGGACAACATAAGAATTTGGGGTGTGTTGAGCGCACCGGCTGAGAGGACTACTTCCTTTTTGGCATGATAAGTCCTTCCGTCGATTGTCTGAATACCGGTGGCTACTTTGGAGGAAGAGAGCATGACTTTGGCGATAGGTGAGTGGGTCTTGATGGTCAGATTTGGAGGAACATCTTCAAGGAAAGACGCGGCCGTGGTGCGAACTCCTTTATACATACAGGTAGCTCCCATTCCCTATTTGTCAAGGTATTAGATTCTGTATGATTTCCTTAGGAACATTTAAGGCGCAATTCGGATAATTGAAGCAGCGGCAAAGAGCATTAATGGAGTAGCAGTCTGTTCGGAATGTGCTAGATTATGCAAATAACTCACCATACCGATCGGTTTCCCGCTGTTAACTAAAGATCCGGTCAGTATGAGTCTCTCATATAAAGCAAGCATGTAACTCACCATCTTTTACTGTTCCTAAACCAACCTCTTCAGCTGCGACAAACACATCCCCAACTCCCTTCTCCCAGGTATCAGCGTACGTAAGGTGCAAAGGACCATTTACACCATGATCTGCCACGCATATTAGTTACTCGCCACAGCGTCATTTTTCTGTAGATTTACTTACCTTCAACCTTCGGCTCAATGAACTTTCTATGCTCCTCCGGAATCTCAGTATGATACGTCACAATCCTCTTAAAACGTTCCTTCACCTCCTTCCACTCCCAAGCCGTATCGTCCACTTTTCTAGCCCACTCATTGAAATCCTCATCTGCGCCCACAATCCAACAACTGAAATTGATCGCCGTGCTACCACCCAACCCCTTTCCCCTTGAATAGTCGATCTGCTGGCCCTTCAAATGCTTCTGCGGGGCTGTTTTGTAGCCCCAGTTCAGAGAAGGCTGTGAGAAGGCGAGTGCGAAACGGTCGGCTGGGACGAGGTACTCGGCGTTTTTGTTGTCGCCTCCTGCTTCGAGGAGCAGAACGGAGGGTTTCTGAGCGGAGCGTGCGAGACCAGAAGCTAGAACACTCCCCGAAGGACCGGCTGTATATTTGTTAGTTTCTAAGTATTTGGAGCGGTGGGGAATATTATTGTATACCTCCTACGACGATGAAATCATATTCCTCTTCAGTGGAACCCATTTTGTTAGACAGTACTAAACACCTGAGTTAGAGACGATGATTTGAGAAAGATTTAAGTTCAACAAGGGACGGGTTAATTTATATGCAAGTAACATCGAGACACTGTCCCAATTGGGATCTGACTCAGCCAGGAAGAGATACGGAGACAAGAGGCTTCGTGTACATTCAATCAATCACATTACGACTGCCTATCGATATCCGAATTCCGGAAGTACTTCTTTGGAGATCTCTACCTTCATTGGCTAGTAACTTAAGTCCCACGACCACCTGGGCACTTTGAACAGAGCGGAAACAGAATATGTGACTAGTACCTTTCTGGGGGAAACGTAATAGCCTGTACTTCTTAAGCCCGATAGTCTGGAATCAATCTGGAAGGCCGTGGAGATGATGCGTAAGCTGCTACCGTGCAGAAAGGTTGGAAGATAGTACTGCTGTGCACTTGCTGACGGTGGTCGTCCTGAGCGATGCGGTGAGGTAGGATTGACTGGCTTGCCAATCAAGAAAGAAAATATTGATGCGACTGCACATAAGCTGCAGACGAGGAAGAGAGTAACGAGACTGAAATCAAAGGCCGAATGATGAGAGATAGAACAAATGCGAAATGAAATGCAGAGAGACTGTGGGGTCAAAAACCGCGGAATGAAATGCGGAGAGGCTGTGGGGTAGCTGGTGCTAGAGTCTTAAGAGAACCGGGGACCTCGTTTCGGGAGCTAGTTAAGGAGGCGAAAAGGCAATCCCTAAACGTTGATTGATGGTTCACATGTTCTGGACCGGCGTGCTGGGCTTAGAGGGTTGACGGAGTGTTTTAGTGCGGGGTGTAGCGGGGTAGATAACGACGATGGCTTGGGCCAGTTGCCGTATGCGGAAAGGGGTCCTGGCTCGGCTTCTGCTCGGGATGTATACAAAGTTTTGAACTTCAAAGACTGGGAAATGGTTTGCGGTGCCGAGAAAATTGAGAAGAATTTATGGAAGGACTGTTCCAAGTTGTGGTTGTGGTGCTGGAGACAAATAGGCATCATTGACTAAATGCTATCGGAAACGGACCCCTTACCCCACCAACAGTCAATTCTCCTTGAAATAGACCTTGCAGCTTCAAGTGCTTTGCCAGCCAAGTGCTTTGCTCTCATTCCCACGGAAGTGTGGCACTAGGGTCCAGCAGTTCGGGCCAGAGTTGTATCTCAGAACAGCTCGCAGGGAGGGCAACACTAAGACTTTTGTCGAATTGAAAGTAAAAGAGTTGAGGCACAAGATGATTCCAATCGCATACTATTTCCGTAAGATTAAAGTCGGTAATCAAGCTGAGAAGAACATACCTATCCATCCACTCCAAAACCTATACTCTGGTGGGGCGCCAGCAGAAACGCTGCTACTTTCAAACACCAGCCCAGTGCTCTTATTGAAAGAAAAATTTGATTCAGGGGCGTCGTAGAGACCGATTGTAACAGGGCTCCTGTCACAGAATTAGAAAACGGAATTGAGACGACTCGAATCTTGACGTGCCATTTCACGTGAATGTTCTCGTACGTGAGCCGCATATTCCAATTGATGCCATTGATTACAAACCGTTGGAATGTGTCAATGCCGCTCATATCGAGGTATCCCGCAAGGCCTGCAGATACTTCTAGACACGCGACAGCGGAGCCGGGCTCTGTGTGGCAAGTATCAACTGAGAGCGTCAAAATTAGAACTTAAACAAAAAGCATGGGGGATGGAATAGAGTTACTATATAGCCCATCGTGTTTATGATCTCCTTTGATGACTTTGCTTTTTAGATAATATTCTGGACTGGTTGCAGTGGCGATGGGTGGTTGAGGAGTTCGTTCCTGGACGGGACTTGATGCAAAAACAGTGACAGAGAAGAACACCAAACAGGTGATCATTTGGAAGAGAGTCATCTGGAGGAGAGATACAGAAAACGAGCAACAAGTATATCTGGAAGAACGGTATCGGAAAGGGATTGATGCCAGGACTACTGAAGAAAAGCGTTCATAGTGAAGAGATCAGCCTGCCTTTATCACTTTCCCAACAAGCTACTAAATTGTTGACGAGAAGGTGCTTAGCTTTGCAAAGACAAACATTCAGTTCAAGCAGTGCTGATGATGTCTTCAAATAAAGCCTTGGGTACAAAGAGACAAACAATCACCAAAAGCTCGTGATGTTGAAGTTGTGGCATGGGTATGCGCTTCGATGCATAAAGCTTGTGTAAGGACAATTGGGTTTCCCCGCATTGAGAGAAACGCCATTCCCGTGCGGAGAACTGCCGGCTGAAATTGCCCCCGTCCGCGACGACCTTTCTCGAATCACGAGCTTAGATTGAACAGGGTCAAGAAACAGTCCACTAAACTCACAGGCTTAGGTCTTCAAACTCACCATCTCGAGTACTAGACCGGGGCTCGCACATGCTGCTGACCCTGTGATATCTGGATAAGACCAAAATTATATAGGGCTTCGTATTCACAAAATATCGTTGGGGACTACCCCGCAACTTCTGCGGCATAAATTCGGTCAATGCCTGAGATATATGGGAATTTGAACTCTATTCACGAGGATTCGTTTTCACCATGTTAGGTAACGCTTGTCATTCTCGAGTTGGTTTTGTGCATGCATTGTCTGACAGATACCTTTAGGCAAAAGATATGTCCCCATGTCAGATGTCCTGTTTGTCGTCATACCAGATCTCGAAATCCGTATATCGGGATAATCCATGAGATTGTGGAACGTTGTGGTCCCGCATCGGGTAGTCAGGGTCATTCTTGATCAATGTTATTGACTTTCAGATTTCTACTTGTCTGCCATACGGAATTGGCGGCAGATCCTGGCGTAACAGTGATTGTCGTAACCGCTTCGGAATCTTGACAGGAGAAAGCTCTGCAAACCCTAGGCACCGGAGCTGATCACATTCCAAATCCGTTCATGCAAAGACCCGTCAAAGCTCCACAAAACAATGGCCGCGGAGGGATGAGCGAGTGGTTGACTGATGTGGGAATCGGGTGAGCATAAGGCTTCCCTTTAGGCAAGATCCTGTCCGCAATGGACTTGATTGCGTTCCGTGAGGTTTCAAAATGCGCGTGGGAAACAACACCCGTTTAGACAAATTGTGGAGTGACATCGGAGCCAGTGTCTTTCGGCGAATCGAAGATGTTGTTCCGAAGCTCTTTGATAGACGCTTTTGAAGGTGTCGATGGACTGTAGACTGCAACACTAATGTTTGTGACTTCACCCTTAATACGACAAAGTGTGACCATCACCTGCCGCAGTCCTCAATTCGACATGAGACATCATCAATACTATCTCCATCCCCCTACACGACCTTCATCCCACCTCTCTTTACGCTCTCTTCGGGAATAGTAGACCTTTTTCGCTTCCCGGTACCTTCTCACCCATTCAACAACTTCCCTCTCGGTAGCAGTGCCACCGTCGCCCTCCAGAAAACTTTCTTCGAGAGCACGGCAAACCATTTCCTGCTCTTGAACACCCTGGCTTAGTCTCTGGTAGAGCGAAGACGGTGAGAATGGTGCTAAGGCGCGGTCCATCTCGGACTGCTTCTGCTTCCATTGGCGCTCTAGGGCATGCGTGGACAAAAGTTGAGCCTGAGTGGAGGATCTCAAATGACTTAGGCGTGCTTCAAGCTCATTCAGATGCGATGCAAGCGATATGTTCTCCTGCAGGGCAGCCTGTAACGGCTCTTGCGCTGAAGCAACAGATCCATGTGCAGTTGAAGTTGAATGTGCAAGAGCAGCTAATAGATCCGGCTTGGCCAGGACATCGGCGAGATCTTGCTTCCTATGAGAAATGTCAGTCCATAGGCTCACGCTGTTTGGCGCAACGTTACCGACGATTTATCCTCTAAGACCTTTGGCAGCCAGTGCTCGCCAGGGTCTTGAATTTGCTGTGCATAGACCGCTTCATTACTGAATCGGGCCTCCTGTAGGGAATGGGGATCTCCAGATCCGCCGTAAGTGCCGAAAGCTTCTGGCTGCGGAGGTGGGGGAGGAGGTAGGGGCTGGTTCCCGGCAGGTGTACTACGGCGACTGACCTCTTGACTGCCCGGTTTTGGGGGTGGTGCAGGCGGAACATTGGGGTCGAACGACTGGGAATTCCGGTGTGGCTGATAGGGCGGGTACGCCGCCGATGGAGAAGACATATTGCTGGTGAGTACAAGAGCGAAAGAAAGAGGGTGCTGGTGCCTTGAACTATGGGATAGCCCCAGATTGGATAGGAGTAATGTGATGCGGTTACTGTGCTTGGTATGATGTACTGCAACAGTAGCGTTCTTCTCCGCGCAAACAAGTCAAATACGAGGACAATATGTGGAGGCGGAGGTGGAGGTGGAGGTAGAGGTGGAAGGGTGCTCTCTGACTGGCCGCGTTCTGGTGTTGAATTCAACTTTTGGTGTTTGACGGGGCGCGGGAGCATGGGCCTACAGTAAAGGAAGGGAAGGTCAAGCGAAGACTGCACGTGACGTCGACAAGGAGTACCCCTTCTATTTGGCCGAGCCGGCAGCAAGGACTCAAGAGGACAAGAGATCGAAGAGGGGCAATTTACTACAGAAACCCGAACTTCAACTTAAATCTGAGTCATCGTTGCGCTCCGAAGTGGAGGCGCTGACTCGCTGCACGCGTGCGGAGTATATCTGCCATATGCATCATTGACTGGTGCAACTTGAGCAAGAATTTCACGCGCTTTGCCCTCCAGTCTCGACATTGGACGTGAGGTTATACTCGCTCTTTACTCTCACTCTTGCAGTACTCTTGCATACAAAAGTGCTTACCACCTTGCCCTTCGTTTCAAGTGGCGAGGGGCGGGCATTTGGGTCTCGGTTGGTCTCGAACCTGAGAGGCCTTCCTTCCCGCCCTAAAATCGAAAGCACCGAGAAGGGACCGCTTCTTATGGTTTTTTGACCGTCGGGATTCTTTTTTACGACGATCCTCGTTATTTAGGTTTTGCGTTTGCGGGTATCCTTTTCTCTGTTGGGACCCCCTTACCAAAATACATGCCGTCAGCGCGGTGGAGGTCACAATCCGGGAAGAGAGATAGAGTTACGGTTCAGGGACGAATTCTAAGCATTGCAGACAGGTACGGTGATCATATGAACGTAAAGTTCGTTGTGTACAACTATGTACTGGCACACATCGTACATGCGCCGTGGTGCACACAGCATATAGTATATTTCGCTAGGAGACATATGCTGTAGTGCTTCCTCATTTCTTCAAGAGGCAGGGCATGGTTGACAATCGACGACAGCATCCCCAGATTCGCTCATTGCACCTCCAGAACTCCACATCCCCTCCCCCCACTCGCAGCGAACCTTTGAGCAACCTGGAGGAAGCTAGCTCTCGGCATTGCGATCGCAATGGCAGTTGAAGTGTGAAGACCAAGGGATCAACAGATGCAGTCATACTACGTCCGGTATCAAGGTGCACAGGACTGCGAGTTCTAGCTTTTATTGTGGAAGTAAACTTTGATAGCTCCATCAGCGTGTGGCCCTTTGCATGGTACTGCCTCCTGGCCGGCATCAGAAAGACATTGTCGAGATTGCTCTGCGGTAGGGAAATCTAAACAAGGAACTCGGCCTCATTATTAAAGTTGTTGAAGACTCGAGATCCACTTGCTGGCAGTCTGTATTTACCCAGGTTCAACCGCGCGCTGCTGCTGCCATTTACTCCTATTTTGCCGGCGTTTCCTACCCCAAGCTGCAGGACCTAGCCAAGACAACATTGATTTGAAGGTCTCGACAAGTGTAGGGCAGATGTTGTAGTGTAGAGCCTGCGAGTCGTAGCTTCACTATCCCCATCCCCATCCCCATCCCCAAATTCATAAGCCGCCGTGCAAACCTGCAAGGAGCACGCATCCATAGGATCCAAGCTGTTCTGCGCTGCGCTGCGTTGCGTTGCGTGCGGCCAAAACTAGGTGCGTTCCCCACAGGAGTAAGGCCGAAACGAATGAAAACGCCGCCCGGTAGGCTCACGGCCTTCCGTAAAGTTAGCCGTACCCGTCTACCGTATCGTGAACCCCATCCCATCCCAACTACTCTCTCCCTCAGATCTCTCCCAACTACGTTCGCAAACACTCCCCCACGACTTCAGATCCGACAGCGCCGTAGACTACAATCAAAAGGCACCGAGCCTACACGCCGGCTAGACATAATTCTGCGTCGATTGCTCTGCTCTCAGCCGATTACGACGTGCCCCTAGGCCAGGACTATCCCAATCTAAAGCCTGGTCACCCCAATTCTACCTGCCAGGAACCGCATTTCACTTCATCACATTCTTCGATAACTTCACCCACGCTCGCTCTACCGACGGTCAACTTGCGCCGGCCGTGGCCCTTTCTTTCCAATACCACGATGTATGAGTATCCATCTGTAACGACGTACCGGTAGCTCTCTTCGCGATTTGCGCGACGTTGACGACCCTCCTGAGAAGAGCGTCGTCCCCTCGACCCTGATATGCCGTATCGACCACACTTCACTGCATTTCTGCGACCGGATGGAATAAGGGCCAAACGCGGAACACCATGGATCCCCTCCACATCACTGAATTCGCCTCAGAGCGATACTTCAGTAAACTAAAGCAACTCAACCAGAATGCTGAGAATGCGGCTTCTACCTCGCAAAATCCAGCACCAGCGCCCAACGTCCCTGTATTGCCTTCATCTTTACAAGCGCCTACATTCACCCTACCGCTGGGTCGACAGCGAAGTGCTGATAGCGAGATATCTCTGGCCTTGAGACCGAGCGAACAAAAGAAACGATCACTTGGACACGACCTTACAGCGCTACGGACCCAGCGGCGTCCGAATTTCACTGGATCATTTGGGAGATTGCGATCTCAGGTCAATGTTATTCACAAATCACCGTCAATTGTTGAGCACCGGGAGGAAATCCTTGCAGAGGATCCAACTGCTGCTGTAAAGTACGTCTTCTAACACTCTTGGTTGATAGTACTTGGACTAATCATGACAAACCAGCTTGACCTTTAATGCCCTATTTCTGGCTCTTCCTAATGAGCTCCAAGCTCAAATAATTGCGCCCCTTGAGATACATGATATTCTCAGTCTCCGACTAGTATCAAAGTCATTCCACACATTAGTGACTCTCAACGAGGCACCAATTGCGCGATATCACATAACGCACAGCCTCCCCGCATATACACTACGGTTGTATCCTCAACCTAAACCCAAAGATCTCACCTTTCACTACCTTTGTGGAATATGGCATCGGCTACACGTGGCCACCAAACTCACAACCATGATATCCAACCAAGCGACCAAGGAGATATTCCTCCGGACGACGGAAACCGCAAGGAGAGAGTTCGAGCCCCAACACCAGCGCATGCGTCAAAAGCTCATGCCTCTCGTCTTTGCCCTCTTCCACTTCTTTGAGACCTACCGAGACCTGCATGTGAAACACATCAATTCGGGAGGCATCCCGTTACGGCATCAGGCCTACACGATGAATCCCATCGAGGTCCAAGTCATATCCATGTATGACGACGAAACGCTTCTGAAGATGCATCAAGTGTTCCCACTAGTAATATCCTCCTTTTCGCGACGGTTGCGACCCCCTTCCTATGCTGGACGGATTGAACGTTCCTTCAAAGGTTATCTGAAGGACCGGCCTGCCGACGAGGTCTATGCCACAATCCTCACTGTCGGTGGGCTACGGCAAGCACAGCGATTCTGGGAGACAAAAGGGTACAACATTCGTCGTGCGGCCGTTGACACGTGGTATGGGTTCGTCACTCGAAACCCGGTGGAGGCACCCCACAAGTCCAAGATGTCCATCATCTCCCATCTCGGACGGAAGAAACACGCCCAAGCAGCAGTAGAGGCTACTACCGCCGAAGCGTCAGCGCACCACGACGCAGCATCATGCAACGAGTGGTTTTGCGTCAAGCCATCCTGCTTTGCTGCTCGACGTCGCCACTCAACCGACAACCTAGTCTTCCACAGCAGTCTCGCCGCCGGCCCTCCCATGTCCCCTCTCTCCAAAGAAACGCTTCGTAATATCCTGCCGGACCTGCCGCATCTTCACAACATCTGGATGCACACGGCCGAAGCGCTGATCTTGGAGCGGAAGATAGTACCCACGGCCAAGGACATCAAGCGCAACACCCAAGTACTGCTTGAACTCATCAACGAAGTGGGCAGCGCCGCGGATCCCATGGACGACTGGTCCTCGCGCAACCAAACCCAAACGAATGTTAATACCGAAGCGCAAGACCCCGGCGCTATCTCCGAATGATTCAAAGCGAACTATCTACCCATCTGACCTGCATTTATACGGCGTTCATCATATCATACCATTATGCCTTCCCAGCGAGCGTTTCCTTTGTCACATACATCGTCATTTTCTGTTCAGTTCTGTTTGTACGAAGCCTTTTGCCGAGAAGAAATGGGGTATTAGGGAAACTAGGGGCGTTTATTGTGGATAGGCATGGGCTGGATGGGTCTTGGGTGCTTATAGAGATCATGTTACTTAAGTACGTTGGCTGGAGGAGTCACGTAGCGCGGGCCAATAACGGTGCTGCTGAAAATATACTCAATTATCTGTCTACTATCGTTTCGTGGGATGTGCTTGAGATGAGAGTGCTATTGATTGCTGTACTATTTTCTGGTTTCCACCGACCTTGAGCTTTCTCAGATTCCCAGCCTCTCACATGCAACCAACACCCGCAAATCCCTCACATCTTAACAGACCCTCATCGAGCCACCGCCCTCCTCAATCCCCACTTCATCTAATCATTAGAGGAGCTGCGTAACCCTTCTTCCCTTCTTCTCGGGCCCCGCCGTCTTGTGACACTCTTACATGCACTCAATGAAGAAGCTTATTAGTTCACCTCCGGTAAATTACTTGTCACTTGCAAGCCTTATAAATAATTTGCCGTCAAACAAGCATCTCGACCCAAAGCAAAACCACCATGAAAAAGGTACATTATACGCGGAAGATCTCGTGGTATATATTTCGCCAAGCTAAGGTACAAGCCACAACAAAATCGTTTCCTTTTCCCATGCCTCCCTACCCAAATCCCTACTCTTACTCATTATATGTAAACACACTCACTCCGCAAGAACATAAATGCACAACGCCGCCCACGCCCCTTTGGTCATTAAAGTGTCTCTCTGTCTGTCTTCGCGCTAATGTGAATGCGTACACAGCGAAATGAGAATGGTATCTTGGAGGAAATGTCATCACCATGCCCCATGCCCGCCAAAAACGAAGTTCTGATTCACTTTGCATATTGTTTCTTAGATAAGGGGAGATGTCATCGCCGTCCCATATTCTTCATTAGCCTGTCTCGTATTTCTTGCTCAGTTGCCGACCCAGCATCGAATGCGCCGCTCGTGCCATACGCCCCGTGGCTTGCGCTCGCGCCGCCCACAGAGCCGCGACTCACGCGCAG
>QGMK01000406.1:0-25809 GCA_007825345.1 Lachnellula suecica
ACTTGTCGCCCTACTCTGTACCTCTTTTCGAAGGCTACCCTCAGCCTTATCGTCAGCGCAGCGCATCGCGTCAATCAGCACTGCAGCCTATTTACACACCACTTTCCAACTCCACCTCCACCTTTGTCACTCCAACTCCTCCATCAATCAAGCCGCCAATATGCGCTTTTCTACAGCTACCTTTTTGGCACTCCCGCTCCTTGCGGCTGCTGCGCAGCAAGATACCCCACTCGAGCAGGCCAAAGCTCAAGCTCAGTACTGGTTCGACAAGGTCTCCTCCTACATCCCCAACCCGAACAAGCCGCATACAGCTCACGCTGCTGCTGCCAAGGCTGGGGGCAAGACTCTCAATGTCTTGTCTCTCCACGACTGGGAGCACACAATCCGATCAAGCGTCAAGCCAGCAAGCACGACACCCGAGGAGTGGTGGGTTCTTGTCACTGGAGGAAACAAGACCTGCTTCGGCCACTGCCTTACAGTAGAGACTGCGTTCAATGAGACTGCTGCGCTCTGGGCTGTCGCACCAACTGCCCCTAACCTCGCATACCTCAACTGCGACGACCAACCAGTCCTGTGCAACAGCTGGGGAGCTGGTCCTCCATCTCTGTATATCATGGAGGTTTCTGCACCACCTGCGCCGGTCGATGTCCGTGTTAAGTCCCTGAATGCTACCAGCACTACTGTCGAGACCTTCACGGATCTCCACGCTACCAAAGAGTGGAAGACCAAGCCGCTCGCTGAGGGCTACTTCCACCCATTCGACGGCCCTCTCGCCAAGTACGGCCTTGCTGTGCCCCTCGGCTATGTTTTCTGGGCTTTCGCTGTTATTCCTAGCTGGATGTTCATGATTGGCATTTCCTTCCTCAGCCGAACCATCATGTAAGTATAAGTATCTGCTTTCAAAGGATATGTACTGATCCTTCACAGGAGCAACAGAAACGCCGGTCCCAACCCCAGAGCTGGAGGCGCCGCACCAGCAGCAGCCGCTCCTGCCGCCAGAGTAGGTGCACCTCCAGGAGACGGCAGAAGCTGAACTGACGACCTCGCAGTAATTGGACGTGTTTATGTGAGGATATTGAAATGAAATGTGAAGGAAATGAAGGGAACGGACGAATTTTGTCGGGCTCCATAATCAGATAGTTATCAATTGTAATTCCATATGGGGTATCAAACGCCTATTTCCATGCAGCACAACATTTCCTTTTCGTGATAAGTCTTCATCTCTTGTCGCAAGATGTCTCCAGTCTAGAGAGACCTTCCAGGACTTGCTCTCGAAGCTCCCCGTTCGCCAACCGCCCGTACCGTAGATCGCTCAATCCTCCAACAGTTACTTGCATCTCTTCCCGCAGCGTCTCTGCTTCTTCGTCTAGCCTCCGGATCTCTTCTTCGACGTCTTCTGCTGCACTCTCTAGCTCTGGTAGTATCGACGTCAAAGTATGCGGTTTCGAGGAGATCGGCAGATTCGACGTCGCGCCAAAAAGCTGCCAATCGATTCAGCAAATCAATTAATTTCTTACCATATTCTATACTTACGGCGTTCTCTATCTCAATCTCATCATCCGGCTGTTCCCTCTCCGATTGCCTCCTCTCCTTCACAATAGCGCGGCGCTGCGCATTGCCCCTCTTGGTTTCCACGGCTATGTTGCGCTCGACGGCGTCCGTGACTTTGAGGCGCTGGTGTTGTAAATCGCGGTAGAGCGCCTTGATCTGGGGCGAGGTTTGCTCGGAGCGGGGGAATAGCTCGGTGAAGGCTTTGAGGGAGATGATTGTTGGAAGTGAGGCCGGTGGGAGGAGGAATGTTGAGAGGATTTTGGCTTCGGTGGGCGCCATGGTGGGCAAATGTGGAGGAGACTTTAAAAGCAATAAGCTCCTGGATATCTTGAAGCCAGGGAGAAGTGCAATGGATGCGCCTGGGCAATGGGAGTTTCAATGTATTTCTCTTTCCAGCCGGCTGGGAGCGGAATGTTCAGGAGAACATTATAATCTAAAAAAGCATTAGTCGTCGGCCAGAGCAAGTTGAGTCCAGTTCCGTGATTTGAAAAGTAAATCTGGTTGTGTGGATTGGGAGAGGTGGGACGGAAGGTCAAGCACAGGGGGTTGACGCGACATGAAAAGCGGCGCGTCGGAAATCCTTGGCCGTGGTGGCCTCTCTTCCTCGTCTGCTTCTTCACATACACAACACGTGCCCACCTGTCAGGATAGACCGATATTGGAACCTTTGTATTCTGTTAACGACACGAACTTCTTCTTGGAAAGTAATCAGAAATGGCGCCTTCAAAGCCAGCCGCCGCAGTTGCCCCTTATTCGAAGGACGAAAGGGTCCTCTGCTTTCACCACGAGATGCTGTACGAGGCAAAAGTGTTGGATTCACGAGCAACGGAAGACCAGTCTTGGGAATACAAGATCCATTACAAGGGATGGAAAAATACTGTAAGTGGCCCCTATTATCTCTTGTTTTTGGTTGTTGCAGAATTTGGGCCTGTCATGGGCAAGTCCCTTCCTTCCAGAGTTGGGGAGAGCGAGGCACGCGAAGCTCATCACTTCAATGCCATGGCCCCTTTTCTGCAAAGCGAGGAAATCCATTCCCAATCTTCCCTCGAACTCCTCCCGAAAATTACTGCCCACGTCTCTGTATCTCCTTTGTCCAAATCCCTCAAAAGATGCCTCGTCCTCTGAAGACTTTGGTGAACCCTCCTAACCATGTGACGGAAAAACAGTGGGATGATTGGGTTCCTCAAGACCGAGTGAGAAAGTTCACCGACGAGAACAAGGAGCTTGCGGCTCAGCTTCATACCCAGATGAAAGCTCTCCAGTCCCGACCTACCAAAGCATTGGGAAAGAAAGGGGGAAAGGCAGCAAACGGCTCCGACTTGAGTTCCACGCGTGGCAGCGAGGAGCGTCACACTTCCGCTGCTGCTACAGCTGGTGCAAGAGGTCGAGGTAGACATCGGGACTATGAACTTGAACCTGTGAGTAATATGCACTTTTTCTTTGTGTTTCAAAGTTGCGCTGCGTTCATCGTTGTTTTGGTGCTTGCGGACCCTTTTTCGCTTGGTCCGTTTTGGGGCATCATGATCGCGCCTGCTCTTATTTTTTTATTACACACACAACTTCAAATTTCCGCGACAAACACCACTCCATTTGCACACTCTCGTCGGCCTAGGATATCTTCATTCTTACCCCTTTTGTGTGAATTTCATCGCAATATTACATTCGAAGGTATTCTCTTACGCGAGCCATGGCCGCAAACGGCAGCGCGTCGCCTGCTCTCCCGGACTCGACATCCACCTTGCCTGGACTGATGTCGCCCACGCCCTCGCCATTGCTCTCACCACTCACATCATTAGGCTCATCTGGTGACTCTGATTCGACACTTATAATGGAACCACCCATTTTAAAGCGCGTAAGTTATATCCCGCCGATCCGTGCTCACTTTCAACTCACATTCAAGTGCAGCCCCTAGAAGAAGAAGCCTCAGTATCTTCTCCAAGGAAGCGTCTAAAGCGAGGCAACAGTAAGGGGAACATAGTCACCAGGGGCATTAAGAATGCGCCTCCCCCGTCCTGGAGCAAACCCGGTAATCCTGATTGGAATATCCAGAAAGTCCTCGAGTCGGAGTACTGCGTTGCCCAGGACCACCTGCTTAAGCTTCCGGAAGCCAACTTCACTTATATCAGCAACAATGGTCACCTCAAAAACCGGGACTTTTACCATCAATTTTCCCAGACGAAACCGCCGCCCAAGCAAAAGATACACCCGAAGCTCCAAGAACACATCAATAAGAAGACCGACACCGCTGCGGTATATAGATACTACAGCAACTTACCACATGACCGCGTTATGCCAATAGCTGGAATGATCTTCGACGAAGATGAGGAAGAAGATGAAGAATCACTCAGCTTCGAACTCAACGGCCCATCCAGTGATGGCGCTCGGAGATCAATTTCTCCAACGAAGTCCCGCAAGCCCACGAAAGCTACCAAAGTTACGAAAGTAGCAAATCGGCGCCTGTCTCCAATGAAGTCTCCAGAGTTGGAGGGGGTGAATGAGCCATGCCCAGCGCTAATGCCGCTCTTTCCTAACCTTCCAAAGAGGTCTGGGAGGAAAATATTCGAGAAAGACTTTTGCTTTGAAAAATGGGTTGCCAACGTAGCAATGTCTAACAAGAACCAGGAAGAGAACTTTCATGCCCGGCCATCAATTCAACTCCCAATTCCTGATCATATCAAGGCGATCCTGGTCGATGATTGGGAGAATGTCACCAAAAATCAACAACTTGTTCCTCTTCCGAGCGCCAAGCCCGTTGTTCAGATTCTCGACGACTATTACCAATACGAAGCATTACGAAGGATCGACGGTAGCTCTCAAGCAGACATCTTGGAGGAAGTTGTTGCTGGCCTGAAGGATTATTTTGAGAAGTGCCTTGGACGTGTCCTTCTCTACAGGTAATGTTTTTGTAAATCTCGAGGTGTGAAACAAACTAACGCGCTTCCTTAGATTTGAGCGCGCTCAATACACCGAGGTTCGCGCTGCATGGGCTGTCGCCGAAGGTGAATTGGCAGGAAAGACTGCCATTGAGACCTACGGAGCAGAACACTTGTGCCGTCTTTTGGGTAGGCTCAAACTCCCATTTCTGCGGCGTTATGCTAATGCTGTAAAGTGTCTCTGCCGGAACTGATTGCTCAAACCAACATGGATCAACAGTCTGTCAACCGCCTTCGTGAAGAACTCATGAAGTTGACCTCTTGGCTCGGCAAGAACGCCGAGACGTATTTTGTCAAAGAATATGAGACTCCAGGTGCGGACTACGTTGAAAGGGCGCGTGGCGTTTAGGTGATTTTGATTGCAGCATAATACGGAGCACGGAGTCAATGGTCTGAATTTCACCTATGGAGAGCGTTATCAGCAAAAGACTCCTTTCTGCATAGCTTTGGTCCGTTCCGGTATCTGGGGTTTGAGCGCCGGGTCAGATTTGTACGTCTTTCACCGATGGGAGCGAGAGGTCTGGCGTGGGTTTGCCTCCAGCCTAATTTACTCTCTGCGATGGCTGGATGATAGTATTTTCGATATGTATTCTATTCAGACATTCTAGTAATCAAAACTTTCATACCGTACGACTCCTCCTACGCTCGAGTGATGATACCCGCTACCTAGCTATGCCTCTGTTGCTATGTCGCTCTTGTGTCCAAGCCTCATAAACAGCCCAATGTCGTCGAATGGTTATGCTTGAACATAATTAGCCACCGTTACTCTTCATACCCTTTTTTAAATATGAGCTGTTTCGAGCTTTCCTCCCTCCCTAGGCCATGCACGAGTTACTGGAAACAAAATGGCGTTTATCACAAGGGTTTCTTCCTCAATGGCTGCCACACGAACAAGACAGCGGGGTAGTGATTCATTCTTGGTGGGTATATGATTGAGATCTTCAGGTGCTGCTTCAAAAAGGTTCTGGTGTTTCCCAAATTATGTTCACGAGATATACGCCCATGTGAATGAGCTGGAATCATCTTTGTTGCATATCGCAATTTTGAAGGACTGTTCAGAGCCTGTAGATTATCAAGTCGAATTTCCTTCTTATTCACATCAGTGGGTAGAGCTTTGTCTGTTTGATCTAGATTTATACCTAGAATAGCCTTTTTGGGGATTCCAGACTCCACATGTGATCAGGTATTGCTTTCCTCGATGAGAATTTTTGGTAATTATTTCGCATGAGTATATTCTGTTCATGAACGAGAAACGACGGGTCTGAGATTGCTTTATGTATTGTACAGTGTTAAACCAGAGGTGTCGAGCCCCTCTTCCAGGCCATCTTTGTATATTACAGCTTTAATACATATGGACCAAACTCCATAATAAAGTACTCCCGTCGCATATCTTCCAGGTTGAGGGGAGCGGATTCGAGGAAGAGCTTCCAGACTCCATTGTGCCATTATCCCTTTGCACTTCCTGCCACGGGAAAGTCCAAACCATCATCACCAACCAATCATCCCCTTCCTCTCGATACTTCATAAGCTTTACTCGCATTCCTCCTCATCGTCACCGCGGCGCCGCGGTCTCAAGATAAAACCCAGCCTCCGGCCTCCGCTCAGCCCTCAATTCCTCCTTCGTCAACGCCTTATCCACCTCCTGCACCGTAACCAATTCCTTAACTCGCATGATCTGACCGGCGACTTCAGGTGTGACGGGGTAGAAAACTGTTGCCATGCGATGTCGTAGGCCGAGGGCTTTGAGAACGCCCTGTGTTCGTTTGGGCATGCCAATGCCGGAGCGCGTGAGGGTTATGCGGAAGAATGACATTGTGCTGGGGTTCCAATGTTAAATTGGCGACCAGAATCAGAATATAGGAGAGGGATAATTACATGTGTTTGTGATGAGGCCTCTTTTGGTTGGCGCAGATGAAGAGTCGCGAGGTTGTTCAGAAATTCTTCGGCAGCGATCCGACACGCGCTAAACCCCAGGTTTGCCGCAACGTCTGAGACTTATTAACTTACCACCACCAAGTATGGCATGAAATTTACAATTACGAAGCTTGCAGCAGTGACTTGCAATCGCCATGACGATGGATAGCTCGACGGTGAAGCTCGCCGAGCTGCTGCGGCATCCAGACGACCTCGACAAAATCCCCGCCATGAAGCTCGAGTACACACGCAAGAAGGCCGCGGTCGATTCGCAGCTGCGCAGCGGGCTGAAAGAGCAATTGGAGGTGACGCAATCAGGAATGAATGGCATCACAGATGGTCAACGGACTGTTCAGCTCATCAAGGAGGAGATGATGAAGATCGATAAGCTGTGCGCGGAGGCGCAGAACATGATCCGGGACTTTCCTAATATCAATCTGGTCTCGCAGACACATAGGAATTTCAGCGCGGTCGAAACCATGCGGAAGAATCTGGAGACTTTCAACGACAAGCTAAACGACATAGAGGTCATGCTGGACGATGATGAAAAGGATAAAGAGAACATGCCCAATCTTCTGCCGTTGCATTACGAGTTGACACAGTTGAGGAATATCAGGGACGATGCTATGGAGCAGATACTACGGGCGGACGATTCTAGTTTACAGAGCACGCTGGAGGACTACTTTGCGAGGCTGGACGAGGTTGTTGGATGGTTTGACGAGCATATTGGGGACGTCGCTCTGAATCTCATCAGTATCGTCAAAAATTCAAACAACGGGCTGGTAGTACGGTTCGCGGTGATCATTGAGGCGGAGGAGAAGAGTGATAAGAGGGTAAAGGCGTTGCAGGAAGCGCTGAAGGACCATAAGGAGATGGCCGCGAGGTTTCAAAGCATCACAGATGGAGCGAAAACGGCAAGGGGCTACAAGGAGAAGTTCTTACAAGCCATACAAATACACGCCGATCAGCAAATCCTGGAAACGAAGCAGGCGTTTTTGGAGGATTCATCGCGACTGGAGAAGCAGCTAAAGTGGTTCTTCAATGACTTGAATGCGGTCAAGGTGGGGATGCTTCCGCTTATGCCAAAGAAGTGGAAGATATTTCAAACATATGGGAAGATATATCACACGCTGATGCACGACTATCTTATTGGCATGATCGATGATCCCGAAACACAGTCCACCGACCTATTAGCTATCCTCAACTGGCCTGAAAAGTATTATACAAAGATGGCGAAGCTTGGGTTCAAGCAAGATGAGCTATCGCCGCATGTCATAGATGGAAGGGAGGGAGAGATGGTTAGGGATTTCCGGAACCTGATTATCAAATATCTCGATCAGTGGTTGGATAGGATCTTTACCACTGAGAAGACTGATTTCGTCAATCGAAACGTTGAAGGCTCGAATTTAGATATGGATGAATACGGCTACTTTCGAACAAAGAATCTGGTCGATATGTGGCGTATGCTGAGAGAGCAGCTTGAGGCCGCAGCTAATTCCGGGAGGTTGGATGTTGCTGAAGGTGTTGTGGATGCAATGGTTCTGCGACTAAAGAGCCGACAGCAGGCCTGGCAAAAAATGCTTGACGATGAATCGGCTAAGTTCTATGTTGACCCAGAGCTAGATGGTTTCCAGCCTCTTCAAGATTGGCTGGTCGCTACGGCAAACGACCAGATTGCTTGTATTGACGACAATGAGGAAGAAGGTCGCTTTGCATACCTAACAAGTTTCCGACAAAAGTTCGAGCCCTTGGTATCACCTCAATACCTTGAACGGGCAGATGAGGAGATCTCTAATCTCCGAGATGGTTACGTGGATCTTAGTACGCACTGCATCGCCAAGTTTGCACAACTTATCTTCGCAGTAGATTTCCGATCTGTGATGCCCGATTTCTTCACGGTGAAATGGTACTCGACAACCGCCATGAAGCAAATGGTTGTTACATTTGAGGAATACCTAGGCGACTACAAGACCGTTCTACACCACTCTCTTCTCGACATTTTAGTTGAGGAACTTGCAGACGAGCTTCTCATTCGTTACCTCTCCAGCGTCAAAAACAAGGGTGCGAAATTCAAGCGTGTCGATCCCTACAAAGACAAAATATACAATGATGTCTCTACTGCCTTCGAATTTTTCAACGACAACAGCTACCTCAGCCCCGATGCGGCCGATGCCATCAAGCAAAAGTGGAGAGTCACTGAGCCTTTCCTACAGCTTATTGAAGCAGACAAGTCTCAAGTCCCAGAGATTTTTGCGAACTTCAAGATGGATTATTGGGACTTGCAACTTAGTTGGGTAGAAGGCGTACTCAGGGCAAGAGACGATTTCGATAGGAGTTTGCTTAATGCTGTCAAGGCAAGAGCGGCGCAAATCGATGTTGTGAGGGGCATGGAGACGATTATGAGCAAGGTTAAATAGGGGTCTAAGGTTAGCTGGGCGTTCGGTTGCTTTACGGGCATTTGAGGCGCAGGATGAATATAGGCGCAAGTTTTGGCGAATGTTTGCTGCGTAGATATATATTGGAGTTTGTCTGGAATCAAGAAATTGCCGTTCTACCCCATTAAATGTACTTGATAAGGGTGAGAACTTTGGGGGCACTCGCATTGACATTTCGGCTGACGGACAGTCACGATTCAATATAATTCTTCATTTAGAACCTGTAGGCGTCTAAACTTCTTCCGAATTGGAGTCGGTATGCTCACTTACACTAATTGAAATCCGTCTTATTTTTACCATGCTTTTGCGTAAGAAAGGCCCAGGTGGTAAGTGAATAATTCCAGCTGTGGAGCTGATTGGCCCCGGCACAGGCGCGTCACCCCGTCGGTACGCGACCAACTTCTAAGACCGCGATCAAACTATCAACAATACAACAATTATGGTAAGAACTCGCCTCCTACCGAGTAACGAGAGTATCTAACAAATCCAAGGCGCCAGAACCAGAAGTGCTGAAGAGAAAGCGCTCGCGGCCTTCAAACTGGTGGGCAGCCAGTCCCGCAGCATCAACATCAACCCCTCCCCAGCAAGAGGAATCTGCGCCTGTACCCGCACCTCCTCCGAAAGCCCCAGAAGTCCCAATGCAGAAAGATATACAGCCAGTATGCAGAATATTCAATTTATGAAGACAGGATTCTAATGATATACTAGATTTCTGAACGAGAAGGACTGAAGCGCAAGCGATCGCGACCATCGGATTGGTGGGCAGCGAGTCCTTCGACTTCGCAATTACAAGCAGATCCTACTCCAGCGCAGAATGGCGCCGGTCTCTCGAATAGTGGAAGTGGAAAGAAGGCTGGGCAAGATGCTGGGAGTAAAGGGGCTGATGCCAAGTCGACGAAGGAGACACGGAACGAGAGCAAGGGCAAAGCTCTGAGGGCGAAGCGCTCGTCAAATGCCGATGTTGAATTACAAGGATCTAAGGATAGCGATGAGGCCGGAAAGAAGCGGAGAGGTAGACCTGCAATGTCACGGGAGGAAGAGGCAGAGCAGGCCCAGGAAGCTCCGAAGAGGCGGGGACGCCCTCCTGCACCCCAATCGCACGAGACTGAAGAGCCAGCGGGACCCGTAAAACAGGGGAGGCGTGGCCGCCCTTCAACTACTCAAGCAGAAGTCCAAGAAGCTACCGAGCCAGCTTTCAAGGATAATAGAGGAAAGAGCAATCGCGGACGCCCATCAGCTGGTAGTGTGGAACAACAATCCAGTACTGACAAACATACCAATAGGAAGAAGACGGCCGAAAAGGCCACAGGTCCTGATGATGAAGAGGAAAATAGAGGCAGAAGACGGACACGGCGATCCGATGCAGCTATTGAGGAACAGGCTCCTGTTGCCTTCTCTAAAAAGGAGGTCAAGGGAAAACGCAAGCGTGATTCCGGCGTGGTCATAGATGTGGAAACTGCAACATCAGCATTTGGGAAAGCACGTGGTCCTGGAAGGCCTGCAAAGACTTCTACTGTGGAGGCGGAACCAAGGAGTTCTAAGAGTGGGAAGTCGAGTTCAAGTTCTTCGAAAAAGCAGGGACCAGTTCCTACTAAGTCTGGTGCAGCTAAGCATGGCCGCGTTTCCAATACGGAGCCTGTCAAAGAGAAGCGCAGGTCAGAAAAGCGCAAGTCAGTCGAGAGTAAGCTGATCCAGGTCTCAATGCATTTTCAAAAGCTAAAGTACCACCAGAATCACAACATGATGCTCCTACTTCCAAGCGTCGCCGAGCTGATGAAGCTACCCAGAATGATGAAGAGAGACAAAGCCAGCAACAAGACAAGCAGCCAAAATACCAACATATAGCAGCAGTGACGAAGAATATTGCTCAAAATACCATCGCAGCGAAATGGGCGCCTGTAACAGACAATTGTGTTGAGCTTATTCAACAGCTGTTACTAGACGTGCAACGGCCGGTAGTAGCCCGTCTCAAAGAAGAGCACAAGAGGGCACAGGCGACCACAGTCGTACAAATGGCCTCTCGCAAACTCGTAAGGAAAATATCAAAAGGTGTTCCATTTCCACAGAGCACACGTCCTCAACGCGAGGATGATTTCGATTTCGAGAAGGTTCTTGATCATACTCGGGCTTTAGAAGCTCAGCTCACACCTGCGCTCCACGCAAATGAACTTTTGGAGGACGAATTGAGTAAAGAAATGACTTGGCTAGAGTCAGAGAAGACCACATTAGCGGAATTGGAGGCAAATGCAAAAGCTGCAGCTGCTTCGAGGAAGCAAGCTGAGCGAAAGCTTCATCCATTGCTTCAGTCGGAATATTTACCTATGGACGAGGAAGATTTGGGCTACACACAGAGCTCAGCAGTAGCAATATCACGAGTGAGTATTTCGCGAACACTTTCGTAATGGATGAAAACTAATTGTGTTTAGGTATTGGAGCAGGACAGTCTACAAGATATTGTTCAGGGCCTCGAAGGTCACATGGAGAGTATGCAGGGGAATCTCAAGCAAATCGAAGGAGTGAGTGAAGCAATATCGAAAAGTAGAGCAGCTGTGCAAGCTACTCTTTTCGACCACTTAGATCTTACAAAGTATGAGGAGGTTATTCTGGGTCTTGACTAGGTGGGGGCTCTTGGCGCAAAGGGTTGGCGCTGCAGTGGGGTTCGGGCGTGAACATTGATCGACTTTACCATGATCAAACTGTTCAATGGGCAGCTTTTGACTGTACTGATAACATGTGTCCGGAGAATGATACCCAATTGCTATCACATGATTATATACCCGCTTTGAGACTTTTGCATATGTGCCTGGAGACCCTGGCCCCGCTGGCCCTCGTAATTTCTCGGCTTGGGAAGCTAATCCGCGGCCCCGCGATCTCGAGTCCAAGACTTGCTTATTCCAACAAACACCTGCCCCGCGACCATTGTTATTTCTGTAATTGCTGATCGAGACCGCGTGAGGTAAAATCATACTCCTCGGGTTGCACGCAAACGCTCTACTAACAGGGACCAGGTTCGCAGCTCGAAACTACGTGGGCGCAAGATCTCTTCGGCCCAACGACGACAGCGCGACAGTCCCAACCCGATGGACACTCTTGAAACATAAGCTCCGATGCCATGGACCAGAACGGAGCCAGCAATGGGGAGGATACCAAGACCGAGGGCTCGCCCCCAGCCTCAGGGTCTGGCAAGGGCACCGGTACCAAGAGACGGCGCAAAGTGAACCATGGTACGTCAAGGCAGGCACAGCTGCGATGCTCTCTCTGAAACAGTCGCAACAATCGCTGACCTTGGAACGTGTTCCTGCAGCTTGTGTTTATTGTCGACGATCCGTAAGTACTGCATTGGCTCGAGACAAGGGGGGAACCTTGGTCGATGCACCTACGCGTATGTTGTTTGGCAGCAGCTAATTCGATTTGGTACCTCCCCAGCATATGACATGCGATTTGGTACGACCACCTTTCCAATATATGCAGCCACTCGTGATACCCAGTGTTCTATGACTAACTTCTTTCCGTTGCACAGGAGCGCCCATGTGCCCGCTGTATAAAGAGAAATATTGGGCACCTTTGCCACGATGAGCCCCGCGAACCGGAATCGGCCACGAAGAAATCCAAGAGGCAGCATAGCACCTCTGCCCAGGAGGACGATGACACGGCACCGGATCTCCCGCAGACGAGCATAGACGGTGGCATCAGCAATTCTGGCGGGCCCTCCCAAGATCAGTCGGAAGAAAGTAACCTTACACTGGGAACGTCAGCACTCTCTCAAGGTGCTCCTCTCCAACTCGTTCAACCGTCACCTGTTTCGGGGATTCAGGCAAATGCTCTCAGCAATAGCAGCAATCAATGTAAGCTCCCGGTTAGCCCTCAGTCCGCTTTACAGCCATTAATGGGAGCACAGTTATCGGATATTCCAGCGACTGGCTTGGGTCACAGAACCAGTTCCAAGATATGCATAACTACCATCCTTCGTATATGTTCAATGCTCCAGAAGTCACGAACGAGTACAACCTCCTGAACGACTTCTTGAACAACAGTTTGCTCGACGACGGCGCATTACTTCCGGAAGATACCTCAAATTTTTATAGTGATCAATCGGGCGCTATGTTACCAGGAGGACTGAACAACACGACTGGGCCACAACAGTCAACGAGCCTTGGGGCCCCAAATAATGCTTCTGGCAATTCAATATCCCGGCCAGCCAGTGTTATACCAACCGATAAGGCACGAGAATATTATCTGCAGGCTGCAGATCCCACCGGCAACGATGCCCCTGAGGAGCGGATGCAACGACTTCTTCGAGCCAAGTATGATGCTGGTATGCTCAAGCCTTTCAATTACGTTAAGGGCTATGCACGTTTATCGGCCTACATGGACGGCCACATGCATGCGACCTCAAAGCAAAAGATTCTTCGGCAGCTAGATCGATTTCGACCGAAATTCAGAGAGAAGGTGCAGCTTCTGACCGACATCGAACTGATATATGTGGAAATGTGGTTTGAGCGCAGCCTGATGGAGTACGACAGAGTATTTGCAAGTATGGCTATTCCTGCCTGCTGTTGGAGGCGGACTGGGGAGATTTTCAGAGGCAACAAGGAGATGGCGGAGCTTGTACATGTTCCCATAGAGAAGCTACGAGATGTACGTAGAGATTATGATCTATTTGGAATTTGCTAATACTCATTTCAGGGGAAAATCGCCATACACGAAATCCTATCCGAAGAGTCTCTGGTTAACTATTGGGAGAAATTTGGGGCTATAGCATTCGACCAGACGCAAAAGGCGCTTTTGACAAGCTGTTCCCTGAAGAATCCAGACGACCAGTCCAAAGACCCGACAATCAAATGTTGTTTTTCATTCACGATAAGGCGTGATGATCATAAGATGTACGTACCTTCCGATTTCCTCGGCTTGAAAGTCTGGCGCTGACACCTTTACAGACCGTCCTTGATTATTGGGAACTTCTTACCTCAAGAACCCACGAAACATTAGTCTACACTTCTTTTCGAGTAGATATTAGGCTTTGGATACAGGTACATAAGTTGTGCAAGGGGCTTGGCGTTGGCATAGGATTGGCGTCTGCTCGTGCAACGGGCACTTGTAGCTACTACACGTCTACCTTGGTCAGGTATTCAAATAAAAGTACATTTTTGCCTTTCTTTCCAACAGATTTCTATTGTCATATTCCTATAACTTGGAAACCTCCACAAAAGTTCAGATGATAAGACTATTGCAGATATATAGTCAGAACGTACTCACAAATGTTGATTTCTCTGAACATGTTTTGGGCCGTCCGCACCTCGATACCTGGTATATTCCGAGGCTTTCCAAAAGTGACAGGTGAGAGGCTGGAAAGCTAATGACGGGAAGGACCCTTTCGAGTTTTCACGGGAAGGAGCATATCACCTTTCCTTTTTATGTCTTTTCCCTTCGCACTAAGAAAGGTCCGCCGAGGGAATATTGATAGGAGAGAGGTCATGTTTGCTTTGCAGCCTCTCTGTTGCCCATCTCGGGGTGCATTGCCCTTTTTAGCGCTCTTGCTTTCTGCGTGGCTTGCCTCTCTTACGTGGACCATACAATTCATGCTCTCAACTGTGCAAAGTCCTCGCAGCGTTGCCTTTGGGCGAGATTTAATGGAGAGCATGTCATCACGTGTCGTGGAGTAAAATCGTAGTTCGAGGCTTCGTATTATTTCTTTCTATTGTGAAGCCTAGAATATGTGAGATTTGCCCTGCGTCAATTCACCGTTCTGAATCTCGTCGAGTTCTGCCTTTCGGCTGAGGCAACTCTTCTGGCGAACCTCAGCACACTTCCTACTTGAACCCTCCTAACCCATTCGAGGCAGCTTCCTTCTTCCTTCAAGATCGTCTCTAACAAATTCAACTCGGGTCTCAAAGCTCCACCAAGGCTCCGGCTACAGTATTGACAAATCTGTACTTCCTATGGATCTCGACCCCGATTTCCAGAACCAAAACGCGCCGAAACCATCATCACGACCCTGCGGCAACAATGTTCTGAAAACTGAAAGCGCTCACAACATATACTGAACTCCGCCAAGCAACTTGTTTTCCCCTCCGTTTCCTCCTGTCAAAACGCGAGCGCCAAACTTCAACGGAGAACAATGGCGGGAGGGCAACCAGTCCGTACCGACAAAGAAAAACGCGTGCGAGCCATCTTGGGTATGCCATATCTCCCTCATACGCACCTCAGCTTTGGTAGTTTCTAATGGCCATATAGCTTTTGCTGCCGAATTGGAAGCCCAGCTGCCGACCGCTGCATCGTCAAGAACTCCAGGCACTCTCCTGGAGGAGACGGAGAAACATGTTTCCACCTTCCCTGGAAATATCGGCGCAGCTGCTGCTTCAAAGTGTGAGGAAATAGACAGCGCCGGTACGACTCTCTGGAATCTCTGCACGCGACTACGTCGAGATCATGAAGCACCGCAAGACAGTCCCGTAATCTTAGTTGCTGTTCGCGTCTTCGCGTTTCTTCTCTTGAACAGCGCGCATGAGGCTGGAAAAGGAACGACGGAGAACCTCTTGCGTTTAATGAAGACTGGGATCAAGGCTGCCAAGTCGAGTTTAGGTGTGTAGTCCCGTGTCTGCGTAGACACATTGAGCTGAACTCCCGCAGAGAGGAAGGATGTTCAACTATGTACTAGGGTTCTGGAGAAGGTTGGCAAATACGAAGAGATACTCCGAAATCCCCAGCCCGACTTAGTTTCGGACGATGCTGAAGATCGAGAGAGGTTGTGCGCCGAGTATTTTGTTCTTCGGACAGCTTTGGTAAGTAAAAAGAAAATACTGCATCTGACAATTCTAACATCTGATTAGGCGTGGCACCAAAAGCAGTTTGACATTGCGGAACACATGTACAAAAACTCAAAGAAGCTAGAAAGAGTCTTCGATCCACACACCGCAGAAAGTCTGGCAGATGTTCTTTACGAAATGGGAAAAGGTCTTCTCGATTCACATGAGTACCCTATGGCTGCCAGGTGGTTGGAACGAGCTTACGAAGTATTGGAAAGCCAGGAACTCGAGAAGCTTAGCATGGACGCCAACGAACTTCGGATCTCCATAATACAATCATCTGTGAAAGCCTTATTGGGACTGGAAGAGGAGACCGCGCTGGTGAAAGCTCGTTCCCTTGTAGATCAACTCGCAGACGAGACAGGGGACAAGTTGATCGTTCTACTGCTGAGACTGGAATTGCTATCCGCCAAGACGACAGAGATCTTTGACAGCAATGCGTACAGCGATGTCCTTCACAGGATGACCAGGATCATGTCCCTTGGAGACTCTAACTTTAGCCTCATTATGTTCCACATTCGAAAACTGAATGACAAAAGCCCGAGCCTTGCTTGCGGAGCTTTGGAGGATCTGATGAAGCTACGGATACTGAAACAAGATAGGGTAGAATGGGTTGAAAGGGTCCTCGTAACCCGACTGTGGATAAGTATTGGCCAAAGAGAAAGCCCTGAAGCTCTGTCGTCCCTCGATAAATTTTTCTCCTACGTTGCAGAAAACGTAAAGCAGCCTGTCAGCGCCGGAGCTACCTTGGCAGCACATACAGTAAGTTGAACTTCCTTATAGACACCCTTCTTGATTTTTAACATAGAATAGCTGCTGTGGAAACGCATCGAGTCGAACTACGCTCAGGGCCAGTACGATATTGCTGAAAAGTGGTGCCGCCTAGCCATGCATCAATTATTTGAGAAGTCAGGAGAACTTAATATGGCTCGAATATCGAGGTAGGTAGTCTTTCAAGCCTTGATGAATAATACACTGACGCGTTTCGCAGGAAGCTTTTACTGTGCGCCCTGGCCAGAAAAGACATTAGCAGTGCCAGAGATATTTTTGGGTCGATGCCACTGACAGCTCAAAACGAACCTTTGACGAGATTTCTAATGTATAAGATCGCTTTACGCTCGGGGGAACTCGAACTTGCAGCTGAAAGTCTGCATATCATATCCTCGACTTCGAAAAAAGAGTCAACTCTCTTATACGCCTGTTGTTTGGATGCTCGGGAAGTTGGGAACAAAGTCGCTCTGCTCGAAGCTCTCCAACTTGTCCTCGAAAAGCATGACTATGGAGCTCACGCGACAATACACCTGCCATCACTGCTTCGCATCACCATTGGACTTACTGAGGCTCTGCTGGACGAGCCGAAAGCCGAGAATGCAGAACCAATCATTGACAAGCTATGTAAACTCTTCGAAGGAGGTAAGAACTTCCGTAGCCCTAGTACTGACAGCACTGACTCATGAATAGCAGTCACCTCGGTTCGGAAAACATCTGGTGTTGCTGCTGGAGCTGAAGTGCTATGGACGATTTCAGAGCTGAATTGGTACTCCAAAAACTCGTATAACCTTGCCATGAAGCACATCTCAATCTGGGCTCCTCATCACAGTCTCCGAATGCTCACCTGCTGTATTGCCTTCATTGACCACTACCCGAAAGGTATCAATGAGCAGGCAGCTGAGGATCTGTCACTCCGCAAGATGTTCTGCGAGTTCTCTGCAGGAACAGCTCTAGTTGTCCTAGCCCGCGGCGAAGACAACATCGAAACCCAATATCAATATTATCTCAACCTACGAAAGCATGTCAGCAATTTCGATGCTTTACTAGTGGATAAGCAGGACAAAATGGGGGACGAGGCTGCTCAAGACCTGCTCCTGAAGCTGTCCATTCTACTGGCATTTGACTTTGAAGCCGCCTGCCAACTAAAAGCTTGGGATGACCTTGGTGGGATAATTCTGAAAGCGGAGTTATGCAAGAATATTCGTGTTTATGAGTTGATGGCAGACTGTATTCTTTTTGCTGGGCCTCCAACCCAAGGTAAGTCTTAAAATGGTAGCCTTGCTCTAGCAGAACACTAACTCTGAGCAGTTCTCGTCAACACCCTGAAGAAAATCATCAACGAAGCCTGGAGTCTCGAGACGCTGGACAGTACCATGCTAGCCAAATATATGCGCTGCCTCTTCCAAGTCGCCATCTCCGATAACGTCGAAATCGCAGAGCAGCTGCTAGATCAAGTGCGAGCCCATGCTGAAGAAGCCCACGAGGTAACTATTCCCCTGTCTTACCTGGAATATGCAAGCGCTAACATTTGTATAGACTGATCAACCCTACCCGACGGAGGAGCTCGACTGGATTGCCAGCAAAGCCTTCAATCATGCCGTAGATCTCTACTGTGGCGGCGAAGACGAAGCATGCAGAAACTGGGCTAGCAAGGCGCTTAATATTGCACATTTCTGTGCTGATAACGGGGTCTTGGAGGAACTACTTCAGAACAAGCTTGTGGGCTTGAAGTTTGATTCTTAATTTACTGTTGCGACGTAAATATTTAGCTGGGATGTGCTGGTACAGACAGACGGAGAGGATAATTATTTTGCTATTCACGGTTGGCTTTCAAGGATATACCCATATTGCGGAGAGTCTGTTTGCATTTACTAGATACCAGTGTTTGCATTGTAAGCGCTATTAATTGTTCGAACATAATCAAGCTGCAAAGAGGTGTCTCCGGGTTTCGGTGATTAAATAACAGGTAGTGAAAGACAATCAGCAGTATAAAATAGCAATTGTACTGCCAAACGTATGTATATACAAAGCACTTCAGCCTAAGCGAAGCTGCAAATAAAAGTAAGTTATGTGACTAGAAGGTTGGCAAATACCGGGTCTTCAATCAGTCTCCCCTCACTTCATCTCAACGAAGCTCGATCGAGAGATCCCGCCCAGCTTCTAGCAAGAAGCGCCCGACGGGATATTCTTGCAACCCGAACTCTTCTTGCCCCCCGAAACCGAATTACCACTCCACGTCCAGCCCGAGCAGCTCCCCGAGCCACACAAAATATAAACATTCGTGCCACTGCTCGTCACGCTCCCCTTAACATTCTGGACCGTCAGCCCAGTGATCGGCACACCGGTAGTGGGTGTGCCAGTGGGGCTGCCGTTCTCATAGTCTTGTTGGATCACGATGCCGTATTGGGTGATGCCGGACAGCGTGATGTCTTTGTAGGTGACGCCCTTGACGGAGCCGGTGGCGCCGGATACCGTCTTGACGCGCACGCCGTTCTGCGAGTTCTTGATCGTACTGGAAGAGATGGTGACGGTCGAGACGGTGTTGTCGGAGCGGCCGCCCACGGACCCGATGCTGAGACCGTGGCCACCATCGCAGGTTCCGCCTGTGAACTTGATGTTGGTCCCGGAGTTGATGGCAAGGCAGTCGTCTTGATTTTTACTATGAAGTCATTAGCGTTGGGGGGCAGGGATGGAAAGAAGGGGAAGTATTACATGTTGGCACCGGTGATAGTAACGCCAGTGGAAGAGCCGACGTCGAAGGCATCGGTGTTGTGACCCTTGGAAGCACCGTTGGTATTGTCCGTTGTGATGCCGCTGACGGTCAAATCGGTGGCGGAGTTGATGCTCATGAGCTGGACGGGCGAGTCCTTGAAGGTGAGGCCGCTGATGGTGGATTGCTTCAAGCTGTGGGCGTAGAAGAAATTGGGCTTCGTCTTGCCGCCGTTGCTTCCCTTTGAGTCCCACCATCTGGCTCCGTCGCCGTTGAGCACTGAGCCGCTGGCTCCGGTGACTGTGATTGAGGTTCCCGAGACGGAGACCAGAGGTCCGCTCCATTCCTCGTATCCAAACGTTGTGGTGCCTTGGAAGATTACCTGGGGAGATGTTAGTTTTTCATAGTGGATGAGAGATGCATGGGGGTTTTACCTCAGTTCCCGTGGTGAGCTTGGTCAAGTCAAGAGTCTTGTCAGCGGGCACAGCAACATTGTTCAAGACAATGGTGGCACAAGCAGCCTTTGACTTGCTGACGGCAGAAGCACCAGATGAACCTGAGAAAGTACATGTAGCTCTCTTTGCCAAGTCAGGGGTCGCAGTGGGCTCTGGGGCAGCAGCAGGAGCTGCTGAGACTAAAGAGAATGTGGTAGCCGCAAGGCCAAGGATCGTTGAAAGTTGAACCATGTTGAAAACTTAAAGATAGACAGTGCTCAGAAACGAAGGTAAAATGGCAAGAAGCAAGGTGAACTGAAGAGCTGAAGAGCAACAAACTCAAGGCGAGAAAGGTTTCTTCTATACTTTTTCTCTAATTGAAGGGTTCCATTATCACGGATCGCCGTATACCTTCGGCCCACAAGAGTGGTACGGTAGCGACTCTTGACTCCAACAAACGAGGCCTAGAAATGTAGCCTAATCTATTGGCCTTCTTGGCAACTAGAACAACATGGCAATGTGGATAAAAGCTCTTCAAAAGTCTAATGAGAAAGACCATCAATGGGAACCCGCGATTCTAGTAGGACTGTTGGAGTTCGTGCTAGATGTTCAGATAAAGTGCCAAGGTAAAGCCGGGGAGACAAGCAACTGCAGGCAAATCACAAGCGACAGCTCACTCCCCGGTCGTTGAGGCTCGTTCTGGGACTAAAGGGGTCGTTAGCGAAATGGCCGCCCCGCTCGGAGGTACCTTCTCACTGGGGTTAGAGAGTTGGATGTCAACATTAGGATCCGACGATCTATCGGTAGATCAAGCTCGTGATCTCCTCCTCATGAATTGGTAGAACTTGCCCAGTCCACTCGCCATAAGAGGCTAGATCTAGTTTGCAGTCACTTTCCCCGTCCACCGTAGTCTCCTATCCAAGGGTGTTTAGTTAGCCTTTCCTCGAGCAGTAATCCAATTGATCCTCTCAATTAGTTTTTTGAAAGGCTGGTGGCCCGTCGTGTTTCAAATTGAAAGTATCTGCGAGGCCGTAAAATAAACGTGAAATATGAAACATCTAACCCGTGCCGGCTCTGTGTTCGTAATTGACACCTCTGTTTCTTGGGCTTTTTTTGGACGAAGTGGATATTGTAATAATTCTTCTGCGACGAGGAGCTTCTTGAAGAACTTGAACGGCTGGTCTCTAGCCAAGCCAAGACACCTTGTTCTTTGAGCCTGTTGTGCTTGATTTTCCAAGATCTGACGACCAACTTGGCTCTCTTGGAAGTCGCGGGGTAAGAACGATCGATCATCATAATGTCGAATTTTTGGATTTTCCAGATGTTGTGGCCGAAAACTTTCCTGTTGAACCTAGATTGATTTGCCCTCACGACTCACGAAGTTTGACCTCAAGGAACAGCGGCCCGCGTCCATCTGGTTTTTTTTTTGCTTTCTTCAAATCGCCTTCCGAAATTCTATCAGTGTCATTTCCTCGGATTTGACCTCTGCAAAGAGGATCCTCGCCCAGACCGGTCCAGTCCAGGAAAGGTCCAAATGGTATCGTAAGATCTTACAACGCCTCTCAACGCTTTTTACCCTGCGACTTATCTATAGTATCATAGTTCCCGCCCTTAATATTCTAAACCTTACTCTCCTTGATTTATCAAACCAAAACACCCCGCAGAAGCTTTCCGAACAGACCTCTGACTCGCTCGGGCCTCTCCCCAACGCAAGTGAAAACCACAGCTGTGCTGAATGCAAAGGCTATTGTCTCTCGACATTGATTTTCCAATAAGTAACGTCTAGGGAATAAAGTCGCAAGGGCCCTGGGAGCAACGAACAGACCGAGTTCCTTTCTTCTCCCCGCAGTTTCAATCAAAACGCTCCAGCCGCACAGTACACATCCGGAGCCGATGCATATCCCGCCATCAATCTGCTGGCAACGTGGCGTACTGGTTCCGAGTATACGAGGACCGATACGTGTACGAGCGAGACAAATTCCATAGTAATACAAGGCGATGAAGGTTCCAAGAAACGCAGAGGAACGTGCCGAAGATTCTAACGTCTGTTTGAATCGCTTCTTGCTCGGATTTCGCAATGTGAGAATGAGGTTCAGAGGGAGATAGGTTGAGAAGGCCCAGAGGAAGGAGTTTCCCCATCTTGACAATGCATGCTTTTCGCAGCTCTTGCCAACACCCATATGAACAACCTCACAAGGATACGGAATGCTCTTGACAGGATCCCCGTAGTCTAGAGGCAGATTGTAGTCCTTGCACATCCCTTGCAGCACGTGGGCCTGGCCAGTCTCAAGGCCGTACTTGATCTCTCCGAACCGCATCCGTCGGAGGGCGAGAAGGAGCCGTTGATCTACAGCTGCGGCTGACTTGATCCATTTGTTATAGGATCTTGGGAGCCGGTCTGGCGTGTAAATCCAAGCCCACATAATTAGTGCACAGGAACTGGCAAAAATTGACGAGTCGCTAAGGGTTGATGCGAGTTCCTCGAACTGTTTGTCGTTAAACATTTTACAAGAATAAAAGTTGAGAGACGTACCTTTGTCCACCGACCTGAAGCGACTCTCCTAGCCCTACGCTGCGCCCAGAGTTCTCCGACGAGAACATCCACAGCTCTTGTGATGGCAAAGAGAGTTAGATCCATGGTTCGGCCAGCGAATTGGATTGGGCGAAGAGCGACTCCGTTTGGTGTTGCGTAGGAAACATGATCGATGAATGCTTCGCTCTTTTTGGACTGGAGAAGCCTCAGACTGTACCAGGCAGCTATGAACGTGGAAAGCCATCGTGCTAGTCTAAGAATATTTGATTTAGTTATGATGTACTGTGAGATATGCAGAAGATATCCCACCTTAACTGTGCTATTTTTGAAAGAGACGTATCGACTTGTGCGAACAATCTCCGCAGTGGTATCTTGAGTTGTCATTAGCATTTAATTCATGAAAGGGGGTTGATCACGTGCCTCTAGTAAAGTTGAGCCTCCCACAAGCGCTGCACAGAACGTGGGAAATCGTTGCAACTCAACACCTCCTCTTAAAATCCGGAGCAGAGAAGGTAAAAAGCAATCTTCGGGCTTCTCGTCGATAATGTTCTTCCGCCTTCGACTAAGGTGCAATAAAAGGAGTGTCAGCACCCTCGGAGCCGTTGAAGAAGCATAGCCAAGAAAGTAAGCTCGCAAGACGGGCCTCAAAACTAAGGGAAGGCCTTGTCCGAGAGACCTTGATCGCGGAGAAGTTGGCGAAGCTGTCATCGACATAGTCATTGTCGTACAAATACAGATGATTCAACTACCGCAAAAGATCAGCAACTCGACATCTTCAGCGGTGGATTTTGAGAGAATCAGATGACACGGTAGCTAGGTCAAAGATTCCAGAAAAGGCAGCGTACTTGTGGCCGTAACGCGTCTCCTCAGGGGCACGGCATCATTGGCAGCCCGGCTCTGTTCGGCAGGGAGGGCTCAGGGACTGAGGGACGTCACTTACAGCGATCGAATGCTGGGGCGCGGGCGTGGTTGAGAATAGGGATGGCTGACCGAGCCGGCAAGGCGTCGTCTGAATGTGGAAGTCTGCCCCGAGTCGAAGATCTGGAGGCTTATTATTGTTAACCTTGCCGTTCCCCACACACTCAAGGACAACTGGAACCGAAAGATCGTCAAGACGATCAAGAATCAAGATCTTTGGAGTTTGGACGAGCGGGTTGATCAATCTAAAGGATTGGCGCTATTCTGGAAAGGAGAAGGCGTGAGCGTGGCAGGTGGCAGGGGCAAAGGAACCGTTTGGCAACGCTCGGCCCAGTTTTCGAGGGGGTGGTTAGCGGAGGGCGCCGATTTAGTAGACGGCAGTGTCGAGTAGGAAGAGGAATATTAATATTAGGTTTATTATGCAAAAGTATGGGGTACCGTATGCGTGTCGGAGGTGCATCTAAAGAGGAAGCTTCCAGTGTAGATTGCTTCTTTATTTCTTCTGTTCGTACTGTACAGTATCTGCCGAGGTCCCTAATACCGTATCTAAGGTATTAATAGATATAAGTATCCAACTTGCACACTCTCGCATTTAATTTTATGTCTGCAATCAACCGCGAAATCGACGATGAGGTCAATTTTTTGAATTGCTGATCCCTATGCAGTTGCCGTTCTACAGCTCCGTTGTACGGCTCGCTACTCGTAGGAAACTACAACCACGAAACTAGAAGTTCCAAACGTGGCGTTGAGCACCGGATATACTAAAGTAGTAAAGTGACTAAGTCGGCTCAGCAGTACGAGTGCGTTTACGTGCCGGGTCACGCTTCGGCTTTGGCTTTGATTCACATGTGAATATACCCATCATCGGCTTTGACTGCTTCACCTGCAGCTCACCGCACCCAAAGCAACACCGTAGCAGCCTCTCGACGACCATACACAGCTCAAACACTCTTCAGCATTTGTGGAGATCCCGCACCTAGACTATACCCTCAAAAGAGAAAGTGCTTTTCTGATTTCTGTTGGGAAGGAGCAATAAAACAACCAAGAACCTTTCCATTATCCTTCCCTACCCACCATTATACAGATCCCAGCAATCTCCCCACGATAGCCGACTCGATTCGTATTTGGCTCGCCAACCACCAAAGCTCCATATTCTTTCCACCCCAGCCCACCTTGCGAATCGCCTCCAAATCGTCCTCGCGCCCCCATACTGGGAGGACTGTGTATGCGGTCCTACTCAGCTCCGTGACACTGGGCGTCTTGTCAAACTCTCGGCGAGGTCAGGTTAGATAGGAATGAAATACAGCGATTGATCACCACCACCACCACCACATTGTATCTCCCCGCACAGCTTCAACACAACTCGCTCCGCTGCACCTCACCTCAACGGCACTCATGCTCGCAGTTCAGCGTCCCAGCATGGGTTCGTCGAAGCCACCGAACCTCGATATGCCGTTTGGCTGTAGGTCTTCAGTCCGCTGTATCCGGAGCTTCACTACTAACAACCTTCATCAGATTCCTTCGACGCCAACAATTCAACTTACCCATTTCCGTCACCTACCGCGCCAGCACCAGGCCCGTCCTTGCTCGACGACAACGAATCTAAATTCCTAGATAGCTTTTTCGACGGCGTGAGCTCCGATCAATTCGACTACAGTCTTTTCTCACATGCGCCGGATGGCGCAGATTCAGGATTTGGATGGGACGAACTGCCACCGACATTTATGGGGACCAGGTCTTCGTTTGGCCAGCAACCGCAAGTTGGTAGCCATGAAGTACCGGAGCTTAATTTCAACAGTATGAATATGAATACACAAGTCAAGGCCGAATCATTTATACCCCCCGTCACATCAGTGGACGTTCTAGCAGCGGCTGCGTTGCTTCAGAATGGGCCCAACGGCCGATCCCATAGCATGGGAGACGGGTCTCTATTCCAAGGGCAAGACGTGCCAATACCGCCAACAAACGGCCCAATGAGAACACAATCGATGTCGCAGTATCCGCCTAGGGGACCATATCTGATAAATACAGGGAGGACAAGTAATGAGCATTACCCTGGAGACCCCAGTTTTGTGGACGCTATATTTGGTACCGGCAATGGATCAATACGCACGAGGTCCAACCAGAAAGAGGATATACGTTGGGGATCAGATGCCCAGTTCGGAGCCTCAGCGGGATTTGTCTCGCCCACTGACCCCGACAAAGAAATCGAACGTGTACAAAACCAAACTCTGGAAAACGCGTTTAGCCTTGATAGGGAGCTGCCCAGTGGCGACAATTCGCGACCACCGAGCCCATCCAATAATTCAAAGCTACACCGGAGGACCAAATCTCTAGGCCAACCAACAGACGACGCCGAGCAAGATTCGCGGCCGCCAAAGAAACGAAGGAAGAGCAGATTCCCAGACGAAGGAGAGGAAGATGACGAATCCCCGATCTCAGCATCTCAGCCCTACAGGAAACGGAAGTCAACCAAAAAATGCGTCAGCGATTCCCCCACAGTAGAAATTAGCACAGACAGCAAGCGGAGGAAATCCACCGCAGTAGGGTTCAGCGCCGCAGCGGCCGCCAAAGCTGCGCGAGAAAACCTCACCGAGGACCAGAAACGGGAGAACCACATCAAGAGCGAGCAGAAACGTCGGACGCTGATCCGGGAAGGCTTCGAGGATCTCGGCGAGCTGGTACCGGGACTCCGGGGTGGGGGCTTCAGCAAGAGCGCCGTGCTGATCATGGCCGCGGATTGGTTGGAGGAGTTGATACAGGGCAATGAGGTTTTAAAGGGCAGGTTGGACCAAATGGAAGGG